>JARVZY010000402.1:0-29164 GCA_030686995.1 Artemisia argyi | reverse complement strand
AAACTAAAATGCATGTTTGTATTTTGCTTGCATTTATGCTCTCATTGAATGTTGTTGGAACTCTCCTATTCTTCTGAGTATTATCAGTATGTGATTTGAGTTATGGCAATTTTTATAGAAGAAGAAACCAACACCTTAATTTAGTATATTCGAAACATGAAGAGTTTAGCAATTGGATCTATGATTTGCTTTCCTTTGATTGATCAATACTGGTTATAATACAAACTTTAGAACATGTAGAGGTCTTTTCCAATGCCATTGCTTCCTTCTCTTAAAGGCAAACTTGCTTCTATAAATAGAGATAAGATGTTATCCTTGCACAACCGTATAATTGTTGTAACGATAAGTACTCTTTTCAATCTCTGTTATCCTGAAAATTGTATGCTCACTGTTATAACTACTTAGATGATTAATCTTATCATGGTGTTAATAACTAATATTACATCTTAAGCATGGCTACTGAAATTTATGTTCTCGGACTCCTTCACAATTACTACATCTTAAACATTTTTACATCTCATTATTTGGTGTTTACATTGACCATGAAATTCAGACTCATACTGCGAGTGATCATGAAAAGTTATGTCCATAAGTTATGCTCATCATTTTTAGTCCTAAATCAATGTCAATGGCAATACCAGTAGATGGGTTCTTTTTATGGTTGTAAACTTCAACAATAGGCCCTTAAGTGCTAAATTTGTTATTAACACCCTCAAGATCTAAAAGGCCGAGAAACAGATGTATTCTTGGTGCATTTTTCCTTTTGCATTTGGGAATAATTTGCATCAGTATTAACTTACTTATTGGTTGCTCTAATTTTCTTTTTGCAGTTGCTTCTTGCATATATAAGTATACCTTGCATCGAAGGGCCCGAATTTGATAAATTATTGGTGGATCAAGATGCAAATGCACTCTACAAAGCCGAAGAAAAGAGGTGGCGAACTGACGATACGACATTCATAAGCATTTTCAGCGAAATAAGACGGGCCCACTAATTGTATATATAAAATTATGTATGGGAACACATTGAAGAAGGTAAATATTACCTTTTTTCCGTATAAATTCATAGGCATTATTGGCAGCATAATGACCGGTTGGACAAGATTGGAAAGCAGCCAATACATGTTTGGGTCAAAACTCAAAACGGGTAAATGTTGGTACGGGTCAGAACATATCTGACTGGGTACCTGAAAGTGTGAAAAACCTTTTTTCTATGGCCAAAAAATAATTTAAACATATTTGTGCTTTAAATATGACTACAAAATCTATATGGTCGCATAATTAATATATTTATTTGAATGCAGAGAATTTGGGAAGGGCATGAATAAAAAATACACTTTAGATCACTTTTTATCCTTTGACCCATTTTACATAATTTTTAGCTGACCAATTTTCTTAAATTACTCTTTTAACCTGCTAGAGTTTTAAAATAAACCAAATTGATATGTTCATTAGTAAATGTAACGAAATTAGGACATTACATTGGTTTATTCATGATTCATTATTGCAGGCTATTAAAAAAGAATCGTCCGAGAACTTTAAGGATGCTCTTGACACTATTTTTCAATTCGCTGAGAATTTCAAGAAGTACTTTGCCAAGGTATTCTTTGTATATGTTTTACATTATGCATCTTCGTTACACATTAAAGCTTTAGAACCCGGCAACACGTGCCATTGAAACTTTTGTTATACGCTATTAGTGCACCATGGTATTTATTGGGATTTCTAAATAAGCAGCTTAGAATACATTGTTTTTACTATAATCCAAACAAATAGATCACTGAATCCCAATAAACTCTCTGGAAGTATGCAAATGTAGGATTTGCCGGCTTAGCAGTGGAGCTAAAAAATTGCAGGCATAAAGATTGAAATATTTTATGTGGCTGACAATTGCTTATAAAACAGAAGTTTGGACATGTATATTATAGAAAAAATGAGAAGGGCTTCATTGATATAACTAAGGAGATATGCTGATACATCATTTGAAACTACACATAATTCTAGAAGCAATGAAAGGCTTGGGAACTAATGATAATACAGTCTTTGATCAAGTATATTATGATTATCTATTTATTTGTTTTTAAGATTTGATCTTCTAATGACTATTATCCAAAGACCTGATCTACCTCAATTAGTGATAGAATCAATGACTAATTAGACTGAACATAATGTTTACTTGCACTTTTACAGGTATTGTTATGCGAGCAACAAAAACCAGATCCTAATCTGAAAGTGGTTTATAGTGCAGCTCTTGCATTCGGTCATAGCTCTCCAGCACATGTACCTATTGTGTGTATATGCAGCTACATTATCTTAAAGATACTAACATTTATTTAATTTAAATAAATACTCGTATGCATTTATATTGCTCATGTACGTGACACACTTTCTTTATTAACACTTAAAACTTTAAATCATTCCAAGAATAAAACCATAACAATGATCATTTTTCATGATTTGGCTTTTACATGATGTTGGTTGCAATGCACGGGGAATGTAGTTAAAGAGTTAATTATACCTTGAGGTGTCTAAAAAAGGCGATAAATCACATATAATGATTTGTATACTTTGTTTCGAAAATATGTAACATTAGAGTCATTATATAAAGTTGATAAACACATATAATGATTTGTATATCAAGTTTCCGAATGATTTTGTTTAAAAATGAGAGTCATAATCTTGAGTTTACAGTTAATGATTACCAGGTAGACCCATTTTTATATAAAGTATAGACGTTTGAGCCTTTACAATTAATTGTTACTATTAAGTTCGTTTATTAAATCATTACAAATTTAAATGTTAATCAGACATTTAAGGAAAATGATTGAACTTTTGCCTTTCTTTTTATCCTCTGCTCGACAACTTCCTTATACAGGTGGGCTTGGGCTGCTACGAGGTGATGATGATCAATGGCCTCCAGAGGATATGGTTTGGTTCCATGTTAGTTTTTGATAGCATTATGGACAGCTCTTGGGTCTTCAACTTTGGTGTGCCTATATCAATGTGGTTCTATTAATACTAGATGAGTAATACGCGGCGGGGTATAGCGATGAATACTACTTACGATTAATGTATTTGACATGATTAGAAGAATCATATTAATACACAAATAATCTAATTTTCTGTAATGAAGCAAATTTGGGAGGTTAGATACTTTTATGCATTTGAATAAACTTCTGATAATTTTCGACCCTTTTTCTTTTCTAATTCTTTTAGCTTAACTGTTACTCCCTTAGATATATAAGATAGTCCAAATTGGCCCATGTATGTTCAATGTTTGGTTATTTTTCTGGATATGGTTTTTGGTTTTAAATATAAATGCAGCCATAGGAGTAAAACCATCATGATTCTTTCACTATTTGCTAAAAAAGAAAGCTACAGTGAGATCACATTGCGGGGATCTTTTGTAAACTGTATATGAACAATATTGTTTAAGCTTATGATGTTTAATGTGGAATTCTGTTTAAGCACTAATGAAATCTATGTGAAAGTATATACCAACTTTAATGTACTATTATACTATTATACAAAAACTATCCTTAATTTTTGGATAATGTAATTCACCTTTATATGCATTAAAGCAAGGCGATGCAACAGTCAACCTATTCCACTTCAAACAAACTAAATGATTTACCTGGTTTGAGTATGTGTGGCGGTGGGTTCAAACCCCGTGGATTAATCAGGCAAAAGGTCGGAAATCATGGTTATTAAAAAAAAGAAAAAAAGAAGAAAAAAAACGTTGCTCTTTCGCGTGTCAAAAGCAAAAAAAAGTTTGAATGTTGTTCTTACTGATGCGGATGGTAATCTTTAAAAAACTACTACAACTGTAGTCTACAAAGAAGTTCTTCAAGGTTTAAGACCATGTTTGAAGAGGTACGTACAAATATACATACGCTATCTTTTGTGACATTTTTTATATTTAAATGTATTATCAATCACAAACATTTTTTTTTTACTACAACTGTAGTCTACAAAGAAGTTCTTCATTGGCTTATCACTTATTTATCACTCACTACATACATTCACTTTTCAAGACCATAAAGACTGTAGCCCACGTGCATGGACGTTTTTTAGATTAATAGTTAGATTCATATTTCTTTTTTGTATCATTCACTTATTACATATTATTTCATTAAAAAATAATACAAAATCGTTACCTTCATTGTTTTCTATTACTTTACTCACATGCTTAATTTCTTTCTTCTAAAAACCCGTGGATTACACATAAACTAATGATCCGTCGTATTTTCACACATTTTTATGCTTATTAGGTGTTCACATTATGGACCTTTTGTTGAAGTGTTACAATGGTCACTAAATACATTTGCTTCTGAAGACAAACAAATTGGAGGTCACGAGGCAATGAACGGGGAGACCCATTGATATTTACAAGCATTGTATTTTTACTATCATTCATTTATAACTTATTGTTCCGTTCCAAGAAAATTTCATTGCGTTTATGTTCGTTGTTTTTTCTTACTTTATTCACGTACTTATCTTTTTTAATCAAAAACCCTCTAAAATCCCGTGGATTCCACGGGTCTATAAGCTAGTTGTCTATATTGACATTAACATCGAGAGTAGAATATTTTCTTTGGAAGAATTCTTAAAAAAGGAAATTAGTTTGATGTCATAAATTTGTTTGTGGGGGCAATAAAAAAAATGAGCACAAAGGATAGAGAATATGTCGGTAAAATATTTACGCGACATGTATATATATATTTTTTCTTTCGGATTCAAGAACTAACCAGTGAGTGCCACGTAATCTCAAACATGTCGCGTAAAAATATACTTGACATGTTGGGGTATATTGGAAAAATGCAAAAAGTATGGGTAGATTGAGACACACCCTTTTTTGCGGGGATACTGCAGTAATTTTCGCATAGAAATTTACTATGCTTTTTGAAAGTAGATACTTAAAAGTTGGTTTTCGATTAATTTAAAATACATATTTGAACTGTCTTAGGAATGCTATCTACATTTTCTTATAACATGCAATCGAATGAAAGCATAGTACAATGACTACAAGTAGGACCATGTAACGTAAAATGTTAATTTTTTCCTTGTCCTTGATTTTGAAGGAGATGATACTGGTTGTGTTACGATTATAAGTGGCAAACTGGCAATATGGGTAGGTACGTCGTGCGTCTTTGGTAATGCGTCAAAGATGACGGATCCTTTAGAAAGTGGAACAATTTTGCAAAGTCTAAAAAGTAATATAGACCGTTGGATCATAATACAGATTTGATCAAATTAAATAGGTACATATACATATAGGGGCATAGTAGTCATTATACTTATTTATCTCCCATCAATGAAATCCTCCATCTCAAGATATCTCCGATCTGCCAAAACCACAACCACCACCATTGCACCGTCACCATCACTGTCAAAGTCACAACCACTACACAACTTTTTTCCGATCTGTCACCATAAATCTATTCCCTGGTAAATCAATCTGCCATAAAAAAAACCCTGATATTACTGCGAAGAAAAAGATGGTAACCTAATCAGCGGCGCCAAATAAGAAGACAATTCTGGCGAAGTCACCGGAACTCTAACCATCGCCGCACCGATAACCACAACAACCGTCACCATTAACAAATCAGAAATTGATTGATAACGATACTCCATTAAAAGATCGGAAATTGATCAATGATCGTAAGGGTGTTTGGGTGAGACTGTGATGACGTGGCTTGAGTATGGTGCTTAAGAGATTGAAGGAAGCCGTTTGCATTTTGTGTTGTTAGATCTCTGTGTACATTTCTGGCCGTTGAAAACCGAACTTAACGGTGTCATCTTCATCGGTGTTTAACTATAACCGATTCAGTTGAGATGACATCGTTAGATATGACGAAAAAAAGTGAGGTGATTTTCATGGAGATGAAGATGTTAAGTTTGGTGATGGTGAGAGGATGAACTCCGGGAAAGCTCCATACCAGTATTCTAAAAGAATGAAGGGTTACATACTTACATGTATCTCATACACACACAACTTTGACTTTTAAGGATATGCCACTCAAAATTTGTGTAGTGGGTTAATAACTTTTAAGGATATGCCACTCAAAAATGAATATTTTAATAACTTAAAAGGTAATAAGCATTTCTACTTTCTAAGCTTTAATTTGTGTAATGGGTTACCTACTAGTATATCTTTTACTCTTTTAGAGTTTGTTGTACTTCTTTAGTTGGGTTGCAATGTTGCATATTTTATGTTAAGACTTTTCAACAATAGTTATTGTTGGTTACCTTTGAAGATTTAGTATATTTCTATCACTTAATCAATTATTTTTTATAAAGTTCATCAGTTATATTTTATAAGGTTCATCAGTTAAGTTATTAGGTTCATCAGTTAGATTATGTTTTGTTCAGCAGTTAAGTTATAGGTTACAGGTTCATAAGTTAGACATTTTGTTCATAAGTTAATTTGGTTTATCAATTTCAGGTTCATCAATTTTTTCAGATTCATCAATTTCAGGTTCATCAAATTTGATCAAATGTTTGGGTTCATTAATTTTTTCAGGTTCATCAATTTTTTCAGGTTCATCAAATTTGATCAGATGTTTGGGTTTATCAAATTGATCACAGTTCTTTTCAGGTTCATCAAATTTCAGGTTCATCAATTTTTTCAGGTTCATCAATTTGATCAAATGTTTGGGTTTATCAATTCTATTTAACAAACAAACTGATAGTTTTGTTAAACTGAAAATAACTTGACCAATTAGTGCAACTAAATGTATTTTTATATGAAAAATATCCTTTAGTCATCTTATCAAACACTTTGTGTGCACTAAATATGACTAAGACGTCATCTTTAACGCGCGATATATCACTCATATCATATCGGATTTGAGTGATTCAAATTTATGGGTAAAGAATGGGCAAGAAGCTACAACTTTCGTGTTTTAAGTTTTGCAAAATTCGGCCTTTAAACTAGACAAAATTAGAGCCGAAAATGCGAAAATTTTCAAGAAAATCATGACCCAATGAATATGTCAAAAAAAAAAGTTTCGAAAAAATTAAAAAGATTTATACCAAATTAAAGAGGATTAAATTTTAAAGATTATGGTGAAATCGGTTTTTTGTAAAAGTTTGTCATTTGAAAGTTATTTGCATTTGAAATTTTAGATGGAATTTAAAAAATGGGTCAAATGACCAAAATACCCTCTAACCAAAATATTAAAGAAAAAAGGGAGGGAGTGGGTGGAGACACATAACACTAGCTTAGTGGTTAGAAACCTTTTTAGTCTTTTTAATTTTGATCCCCTTTGTAGGGGATCGCAACTCAGGGTTAAGGTTCAAACGGACAACTTTTTGGAGTTTTTTAGGTGACCATGGTTGTCTAAAAAATTATTTAACAAAAGACGCGTTCTTAAAAATAATTAACATAATATGTAGTCTTTTTTCTTTTTCATTGTATTATCATAAAAACTTACAAAAAAATGACATTCTAAGTAGCTATCGTCATCTCATTCATCCTCAACGTTGCCGACTCCTTCACGGGTGACGCTGATGATGTACGATATGACTCGGACACCACCATTGGAGGATCGAACTTTGTGTGTTTGTTTTGGATGATTCTAACGTGCATATGGTTTCGGCATGATCACCTCGATGAACGATGGCATAAACAGACAACCAGGTTCACGTACTAGCATAATAAACTAGGAATGATATGAACCGAAACCGATGTGAAGGAAGTCATCGAACCGGCTTTGAGAATCATTTACCCAATAAGACTATTATGTTTGCTTTTGCTAATTTTTGGTTCTTTCTATCAAAGTCATGACATCATAAATTCATAATCAAGATGCGCATCATTAGCGTACGTTAGCGATAAGGGAGTCGCAATGAAGAAGAAGTAGGAAATGAGGACGATGGTCGATCTTTTGCTTTACTGTCTTTCTTAGATCTCACAAGAAGTTGTTAACACATTAATTTTGAACATAGTAGTGGTTGATTGGCTGCAATAGAATTTATCATTTATGAGGTTTTATAATTTTGTTACGGAGGAGTACAAGTGAAAAGATAATAATTAAATAATATATGTTAAATACTTTGTGTAACAACTTTCCCTAGTTTTCTCCCACCATTAAAATTCACAATAAGCTTCATTTCAGTATCAATACTGAGTGGATTTCAATTCCAATCACACCAATCGATTCGTCTAATCATTCCGCACATAGTGATTAGTTTGAATTTGATTTTGGTTCAGTATTTCAGAAACCCCCAATTTTGATGTTTTTTGCGTCAATTTTGTGTGACCTAATTTTGAAGAATACATGATGCAAATTGATGAATTAGAGTATTTGAATGTATTTCTGTATGGATAACCATGTCAATCAAATCAAATAAGCGAAGATCGTCTAGGCGTCAACCTAGGGTTCCGATTAGGTTTGAAAATACTGTTTGTGATTTGGGGAAGAATAAGGGGAAGAATTATGATACTGTTACTGGAAGTGTGTTAAAGTAGGATGAGAACAAGGAAACTGATGGTGTAGGGTGTATGAATAGTAATGGAAAGATGAATGATAATGTTGTAAAGGGGAGTAAGGAGAAGGATCTTGATATTGTGATTAATTGTAATGAGGTGAATCAGAAGGAGTGTGAGATTCAAAGTCAAAGTGAGCCTAATTGCAATGTAAGTCAACCTTCAACACCTGTGAATGTACAGTCATCTAATACTGTTAAAACTAGTGTTGAGGAGGGTGATAATAATGAAAGTAAGAGCACAAATGTTATGACAAATGAATCAATGAATGTTGAAAATGGTAGTACTAAGGCGGATGTTGCAAAAAGCTATGCTAATATGATAACTAAGAATGAGGATAATGGTAACAATAAACTCTGTCAAGTACCAACTGTGTTGAATGAAAATGGACAAGAGTTTGTTGTTTTTGATGAGGAATTAGTGAAGGAAGGAAGTAAGAAATGGGAGTTATCTGCTTATGGTTATTTTGTTGGCTATAAGATGACTATTCAATAGTTAAGCTACAATTTGTTTAGGATGTGGGGTAAATTTGGACTCAAACAAATACTGAATAATGGAAATGGAGTGTTTGTGTTCAAATTTAATAATGATCAAGGTCTTCAAAATGTTATTGAAAGTCGCCCATGGATTGTTAATAATAAACCAATGGTTGTGCAAAAATGGGACCCTAGTGTTAACCTTGATAAAACTGAACCTACAGCACTACCTGTATGGATTAAACTCATGAATTTGCCACTTGAGGCTTGGAGTACTAAAGGGTTGAGTGCATTGGCTAGTAGGCTGGGCAAACCATTGATAATGGATGCCATGACTACTAAGATGTGCAATCAAGGTATGGGAAGACTTGGTTATGCTAGGGTATTAGTTGAAATCAATCCTGCAAAAGGATTGGTGGATTTTATTGATATACTCTACAAGAACAAGGAAAGTGAGAAACAATTTGTGAAGAAAGTTAGAGTGGAGTATGACTGGAAACCACCAATTTGTTCAACATGTAATGGTTTTGGACATTCAACTGATAGTCATAAGAAAACCAATAATGAGTGTAAAAGCCAGGAATCAAGGAAGGAGGATAAGGAACCAATAAGTATGGACAAAAGGAAGGAAAATGATCAAGAGGGTAACATGAAAGTAAAGCAGAATAGAAGTGGACATCAGATGGAAAAGAGGAATATGGTGCCAAAACATGTGTATAAAAGGAAGAACAATCAGGAGGATAACACAACACAAACTAAAGCAACACAAGCACCACAAGATACACAAAATGGTAAAGATCAATTGAATGTGAAGGGAAAAGAGAATGATATAACAAAGGATATTATGGATGGCATGGAAAGAAAGGATGAAACTGTTAAAGGAAACAATTATGAAATGGAGTTCCCTGCTATAGGATCTAAAGAAGGAAGGAGTAAACCACATAGCATAACACAAAGAGAAAATAAAAATAGGTTTGATGTATTGGGAAGTGAAGGCAACAATGAAACTTTGGACACTAATGTTAATCAAGAGTGTCAGGATGAGGGAGATGTGTGCAGGAATAAGAATGGGAAGTCTTCAAGTATGTTAGAGGATATAGTCAAAGATAAGGAGGTTGTTGAGTTTTTCACTCGTTTGCAAAAAGAGGATGAAATGGTTGGTATGTTTGTGGATAATAAGAGGATTCCCACTGTTGAAGAATCAAAGCAATGGGCTAAGTATATGTTTGGGTGGTATAAGGAAAAGTGGGGAGCAAAATGGAAAAGTGAATGTCCCATTTGAGGAAGATGTATATGGCTTAATGTTGAATAAAAGAAGTGAATATGCAGGATTGGACAACTATTTTGTCCTTGTTGTTATGTATGCAAACTGAATTTGCTGCATTTGACCTTGGTCATAGTTCTTTAAGTGATGTATAATCTGATTTTTTGACAGGTCTAGGATTTGTGGTTTATCTTTCTGGATGGGTATGTCCATGCCAGCGTTATGGAGTTTGTATGTTTTCTTTGATTAATATATTTTTCACCTTTGCACCAAATATATATATATATATATATATATATATATATATATATATATATATATATATATATATATATATATATATATATATATATATGTTAAATACTTTTAGAAATACGTATTATGTTAAATACTTTTTTAAAATGCCATGGTAATCTAAAAAAACTTTTTGGTACATGTCATAATGAGCTTCAGTACAATGTTTTGAATATGCAATATGGATTAATAACATGCTTTGAGCAACTTTTGTGTTGTTTTATTATTAGTTACTCTTGTTGATATTACTCTTCTGATTCATTAACCCTAATTGATCATTCCCTTGCACCGTTGCACGAGTAAATGAGCCAATTGATGAAGACGGCTCGGACTTCATTCAACAACCGATAAACGATTCCGGAGTCCAAATTCATTGAACTTTCGGTGACGAATGCATTTGATATACACAAACAGTCTTCAATAAATCTATGGCTAGTTCTTTGTCATAATACAAATGTATGTCACCATAGCAGTACCATATTATACGACTCTGGTTTGCTCTCTAGGTTTTATAATCAAACACTTTAATTAGAAGTTATATATTTTACTGTGTAATCACATGATGTAAATATGTCACAAATCTAACTAAAACTTTTTCTAGTTTGTGACCCAAGAAACCCAGTTCCACAGGTTGGGTGCCGTTTATGTTGCCATTGCTATGCAAGCATTGAACAGCTTGCTAAAAAAGCTTAAGATTGACGATATATCACCGAAATCAAGTTCACTTGTCATGAAAGGTTCATTGTGGTATCTATATATGAGTGTTATGGTACAGATTGATGAGATATATTGCATTTAGAGAGCAACTTGGTTGTTCGGAAGCCCAAAGGATGAGTTTGATACAACTCTTGTTAACTGTCTTTTTGAAAAATTCCTCCATAGAAATGAGTAGCTAAGACTTTTTTTTTCTTTTTTTTTTTTTTTTTTTTTTTTTTTTTTTTGTTTTTGTAAATTGTAGTGTACATACTGTGAAATCGTTAGTTTGTCTACTCTAAAGATGATAGGGATCATGATGTTGTAAACAAATCTCACTAAAGAGGGAGCTAAACTTTCTCTTTGTATAAATCAAGACCTCCTGAACTGATAGAGAGAGAAAAAAAACTGTGTGAGAGAGAAAACTCCAACCAAGATGCATGAGAACGAGTAAAAAAAACACCAGTGAGATCGAGAGATGAGAGATCAAGGCACTATGAAAATAGAGGACAATACAATGGCAAAACTTTAGGACCTGCTTACACCAGTGGCAAGAGGAACTCTTCGGCTTCGTTTATGTTTCATAACTTCCCGGACTTATGGGGAATGGGTAATTTATGGATGCTTTTCAAGAAATATGGGACGGTCTTTGATATGTTTATGGTGCAAAAGCGATTGAGGAATGGACACAAGTATAGCTTTGTTCGATTTAAAAACATTGAAGATATGGAGTTGCTACATCAAAGGCTGCGTAGGATTCAAATTGGGAATGAATATTTGAGAGTTTATGTGGCGTACGATAGGCGTGAGAAGACAACAAATTATACTCATGGTGGCCAGTGGAATACAAAAGACAATGGTAAATATGACAGTACTAAAGAATTTAATCATAAGCGAAACCAATCGAATGTGTATGGGCAAAACAGGAACTTTGGTGTGCGTGATGATCGACGATATAATGAGGTTTTAAGTGGGTCAAAACAGACCGTAAAGAAAGAGGCGAAAAGGGCGGATGAGAAGCCGTATGATTCAAAGGATAAGAAGAACAACAATGGCACTCGCGTAATTGAGGTGGTTGATGACGGTACAGAATGTGATCTTCTGGGTAGAAGCATTGTAGGTGAAGTCAAGGAAATTGAGTATTTGGAAAAATTGTCTCAAATATGTGAGGAAGAAGGGTGTTTCAATGCTGAAGTCAAATATATGGGTGGTTTGGAAGTCATAATAGTCTTTGAAACATTGAAAACGGCAACTAATATCCTAGAGGACTTGGACCATGGGTTAAGAAGATGGTTACACAAACTACGTTTATGGGATGAGAAGTATAGAACGGTAGGAAGGCTAATGTGGATTAGTATCATTGGAGTCCCAATCATGTGCTAGAATGAATCGGTGTTTACTAACATTGCAAGGTGGCATGGGAATGTGATTGAATTTAGCAATTGTAAGTTAGAAGGTAACCAAACGTGCATTACAGGTCGAGTTCTTATCCACACCGGAGCAACGGAGCTTATCAGAGAGAAACTTCAAGTGAAGTTAAAAGGGAAAACGTTTAGTGTTTCTGTGATAGAGGAGGTCGGTGATGTGGTGGAAGGCGATATCGTAGATCCAAAATGAAAAGATGAGGATGATGAGGACGAAATAGATACGGTTCAGATGGAAGAGGGTGAAAACGATGATGTTAGGAGTGAAGAGGGTGATGAAAATGAAGATTGTCATGACCAATTCTTTCGGATAACAGATTACGGTGGTCGGAAAAATCAAGAGGCGGAGAAGTCTTGGGGGAGAGAAGATCCTCGGAAATGAAAGTTAATGACAACTTTAGAAAAGTCAATGAGGAGCTCGAGGTGGGGGACAAAAATGTTTCGGATGAAAAGTTGGTATATGTAAGTGACAAGTCGGGAGAAAAAAAGGCGTGGGCAGCTGATGACTGTAATGTTAATAAAAGAGGGACAAGGTTGTACACCTAGATGTGGGTCTGAGAATGTGCTGCCTACAAATAATATTTTAGGCATGGATGGGCCTGATGGGCTGTCTAATACAAATTCACTAAGAGGCCAACATGCAAATATTATACAAAACTGTATGGACCAATACTCAGCTATTAACGTTGATACTTCACAGGCCCATGTTAAGTCAAATTTTGTGAATGATAACTTGGTAAAGTTAGATGCTGAAAATAACAAGAGACCTGGGGTTGGTGAAGTGGGTGATAAAATTATTAACTTAGGAGATATTGGAAGTAAAGAAGATAAACTAGATAATTGTGTTATGAGTGGGAGTAGTTCAGACAAGCAAGGATCGAGTGGAAAAGGTACGTACAAGAAGATAAAAAAGTCATTAAATGGATCTTTTGAGGGTGTGATGAAAGCTAATACGGTGACGAGTGAGAAAATGGATGAAAAGGTGAGTGGAGGTAAGAAGAACAGGAGGCGTAGCTTTAAGCTTGTGAAAGCTGGTATGAGACGAAAAAGGAGTCATTCATCGACTAATGCTTTAGGTGGTAACAGAAATTCATTGGATGGTGATACGAATGAAAATGGAAAAGGTCCATTTAAGTCAAACGTCATGGGGCTTACATGTTCTATTAGTGAGGATCGCTTGAAGAAGGTGGGGGAGCAGATTGGTGTGGTTTGGAATGATATGGAAGAAACAAAGGTACCTAGTGTAGTGGTTGCAGACACCGCTACTAAAGGTCAATAGCCAGGTAAGTTGTTATCGGTCATTATTGTTTTATAATGAAGATTATTTCTATTAATATCAGGGGGTTAGGGGTGGAGGGTAAAAAAGGTTGGGTGATGTCGATCATTCGTGGTGAGAAACCAGATGTAATTGCTTTGCAAGAAACTAAAAGTAGGTTAGTTGATGATTTTTGGGTGGAAGAAGTATGGGGTAATAGGAATTTTGGGTTTACACAAATGGAAGCAAAAGGGAGATCAGGTGGTATGTTGATGATTTGGGACAATAATGTTTTCAATTGCTTCGATGCTATGGGTGATGATAGGTTTATAGCCGTTAAGGGTGGATGGAAGGGTGTTTCAGGTAATATCGTTTTGGTGTGTCTGTATGGTCCGCATGTTAGTAGGGAAAAGACGTCCTTGTGGGATAGATTAGTGGGAATAATGAGCAATAGTAGTGAAGATTGGTGCATCTTTGGTGACTTTAACATGGTTAGAAGGAAAGAGGATAGATTAAATTCACAAATTAATGTCAAGGAAATGGAGGATTTTAATAACTTTATTAACATAACACGGCTTGTTGAGATACCTTTGGGTGGGCGTAAATTTACACAAATTAGTGATGATGGTTTAAAATTTAGTAAGCTTGATAGATTTTTGGTGTCTGAGGGGTTTAAGAATAAATGGGGCAATCTTGCTATGGTTGCATTAGACAGGAAGCTTTTAGATCATTGTCCTATTGTTCTTAAGGATATGGATGTCGATTTTGGTCCGAAACCGTTTCGTGTTTTTGATGTTTAGTTAAAGGAAGCTGACATTGAGAATGTTGTATTGAGAGGTTGGAATAAAGAGGTGCAGAGTAAGAGGCCAGATTGTCAGTTTGGGGATAAGCTTAAAAATGTTAAGTTAGAATTAAAGGAGTGGAGTACGAAGAGGTTTGGTGGAATAAATGAGAAAATAAATGAATATAGCAAGGAAGTCATGGGATGGGAACTAGAAGCAGAGTCGAGGACCCTTAATGATGAAGAAAGACTCAAGTGGTTGGAAGCAAGGCGTTTGTGGATCGATAAAGAGAGAGAAAAGATTTGCATGCTTAGACAAAAGGCAAGAGTGAGATGGGACATAGACGGGGATGAGAATTCCAAATTCTTTCATTCTTTTGTGAAGAGGAGGAATAATAAGAATAATATTAGAGGGTTAATGGTTGATGGTTTATGGTGCGAAGAACCTAATAAAATTAAAGAAGAGACGTATAGGTTTTATAAGTCTATATTTTCGGAACAGGTAGGTTCAAGACCTCAACTATCTTGTAATTGTTTACCTTAGCTCTCAAGTGATGATGCAAACATGCTGGAAAAACCGGTTGATGAGAAAGAGGTATGGGAAGCTGTTAATAGTTGTGGTGGGGATAAGGCTCCCGGACCGGATGGGTTTAATTTTACTTATATTAAAAGGTTTTGGGATGTTTTTAAAAAGGATCTGATGGATGCGATTAAATGGTTTTGGGATAGGAAGGAAATTTCAAGGGGTTGTAATTCTTCATTTGTCGCATTGTTACCTAAGGTGGCGGATCCAATTGGTCTCGGTGAGTATAGACCAATTAGTTTAATAGGTTGCTATTACAAAATTATAGCAAAGATTCTGGCGGAGAGAATAAAATTGGTGATGGGGAAACTTATAGGTGAGGTTCAGAATGCTTTTATTGGTGACCGGTTTATTCTAGACGGCATCTTAATAGAAAATGAGACGATTGATTTTATGAAGAAAAATAAAATAAAGGGTTTGATTTTTAAAGTAGATTTTGAAATGGCATACAATAGTATTAATTGGAGATATTTGTGCAATATTCTAAAAAGCATGGGTTTCGGAGAAAAGTGGTGTTCGAGGATTGACGCTTGCCTAAAGTCATCTTCAATGTCGGTTCTGGTTAATGGGTCCCCGACAATCGAATTTGGCTTAGAGCGTGGTGTTAGGCAAGGTGACCCATTGTCGCCATTCTTGTTCATTCTCGCGGCAGAAGGGTTGAATTCAATGATTAAAGAGGCGGTTGAAAAAGGAATCTTTAAAGGAATTAATGTGGGATATGAGAGAGTGGCTGTTTCACATTTACAATATGCCGATGATACAATCTTCTTTGGTGAATAGGATAAAGAAAATGCAAAGAATCTAATGTGTATCTTGAAGTGTTTTGAGAGGGTGTCAGGTCTCAAGGTAAACCTTAACAAAAGTAGATTGTATGGTGCCTGGGTCAATTCGAGTGAAGTGATCAATATGGCAAGTTGGATGCAATGTAGCGTAGGTGAATTCCCGTTTACATATTTGGGACTTCCAATTGGGGATTGTATGCGTCGGGGAAAGTGCTTGGAGAAATGTGGTTGAGAAATTCAAAAAAAGATTATCCGACTGGAAAGCAAAAACGATGTCCTTTGGGGGACGATTGACATTGATTAAATCGGTTCTAGGAAGTTTGCCATTGTATTATTTTTCTTTGTTCCGTGTGCCTTTATGTGTGATAAAAAAACTTGAGAGTATTAGGAGAGAGTTCTTCTGGGGTGGGGTGGGTGAAAATAAAAGATTACCATGGGTTAAATGGGATAAGGTCTTATCTACTTATGGGGTTGGGGGGGTTAAACATCGGGTCTCTTAGGGCTAAAAATTGGGCGTTAGTGGGAAAGTGGTGGTGGTGGTTCAAGATAGAAGGTGGTGCTCTATGGGTGAGGGTGATCAAAAGTATTTATGGAGAGAGTGGCAGTTTAGAGACTGATGACGTAGGCTCGAGGGTAGGTAGGAGTGGGCTTTGGCGTGATATTGTTAAGGTAGGTCTAGACATTGACAAACTTGGGATTGGATTTTCTTCTTCTTTATCAAAAACATTAGGTGATGGGGGGGATACGCGTTTTTGGGAAGATAGGTGGGTTAGTGGTATAAGACTTCGTGAAAGATTTCCTAGGTTATTTCAATTAGATAGGAGTAAGGAGGCTCGGGTGGTTGATAGGGGGAGATGGTGTGAGGGGGTGTGAAGGTGGGAATGGGATTGGGTGAGGGAACCTAGAGGGAGAGCTTCTGGCGATGTAGTAGAGCTTACTAGGCTTTTACAAAATGTTATTTTAACTCTTGATTGTAGGGACTTGTGGCGTTGGAATCTTAGTGAAGATGGTAAGTTCAAGGTTAAAGACTTGGCTTTTATGGTGGATGACGTATGCCTTTGTGTGGGAAATACGACCCAAGAGACACTATGGAATAAACTTGCTCCAAAAAAGGTAAACGTTTTTGTTTGGAGAGTTTTGCATGGGAGAATTCTAGTTCGTGTAGAGCTTGCTAAAAGGGGAATTGAGTTAGATTCTATATTATGTCCATGTTGTGATGATAGTTTGGAATTGTGTGATCATAGCTTAGTGACGTGTAATGTGGCTAAAAGTGTTTGGGACAAAATTTTTGGATGGTGTAGGATCGGTCCAGTTAATGTTTTTTTCAGCAAATGACTTGTTTCATTTTAGTGGGAATGTGGCTGTTCATTCTTACTCGAAAGCTTTGTGGCAATTGGTAATATGGACAACCGGGTATTACATTTGGAAAGAGCGCAATTCTCGCGTCTTCAAAGCAAAGGTGGCTAGTATTAATAAAAATTTTCATGAAATTCAAGTTAAAAGTTTTGACTGGGTTTCGAGGAGATCGAAGAAAGTCCATTTCGACTGGCAGAAATGGTTCATCGATCCCTCAAGTTGCAAAATTCTTTGATGTCATCGTTTAAGGCTAGTTGTTATGTGAGTCTACAACTTATTCTGCTGCTGTCAGTTTTGGTTTGGTGCTGCTCTTTCAAAGCGCATGGGTTTTGGTGCTCTTGTGATAGTGATGGCCCTGATGCATTTTCAAATGTGGTTCAGCTGGCTTTTGTTTTAAAAGGTTATGGTAGATGTGAAGATTGCATTTTAAGTTTCTGATTGTTGGTAACAGGGTATACAATGATGTTTGGTTATGTACCTGGTGGTATGTAAGTTTGCAAAGTCTGCACATGTGAGGTCATGTGGTTGTGCTTTTTTTGTTAGGTCATTTATATAGATGGTGGTCCATGCCTTACAACTTTGGTCGAGTGTTGACTGTCTTAGAGGGCCATAGTTCTATATTTGTATTGGTTTAGTGAGGGTTGTATGATGGGGTCACGAGTTTTTTGTTTAGTCCCGTGTGACAAGTTTTTTTCCTGTTTGTTTTCCCAATTTAGCGGGGTTTGGTGTGGTTGTTTTGGGTCTCAGCTCAGTTAATTTACTTGATTGAGGAGTTGAGATGCCATTCTTTTGTATTAGTTTGCTCGTTGTCGTAATAAATGTTTTGTTGCCTTTCAAAAAAAAAAAAAAAAAAAAAAATCAAGACCTCCATATGATAAAACAACCGTGAAGTGGTTACACTAACCCCTGAAAAAGGAGGGATTTACCTGGTTTGAGTTTGCGTGCCGATAGATTTAAACATAGTTTTATAATTATTCAGTGGAACAAATAGACTAAATAGTTCTTTTACAATGGCCGAAACTCGAGGCCATTTACAATGAGGCCGGACATAGTTCCTTCATGACTTGTAAATTTCATATTCATAGAAAGAGAGTCATCCTTGAATTCATGAGCCGAGTTAAATTTCCATAGTTGAATCTCCATCCATCCATCTTCCCTTTGTTTTGGAACCCGAGTAATATCATGTATATTCGATGGCTCTGGGGTAATAAAATAGAGGAATTCAGCCTCTTTGTTTTCTTGGTGGAGTACATCTCGTACTTTCACTGGACAATGCATTCCTTGACAGTTTTCCGAAAGCTTGAACAATAGGTAGCACATGTATTCCGTATTCGATGACAACATCTGGCTTCTGATCGTACAGTTGATATGAAATACTTGTTGCGGCAAAAGCTCAATCACCTCTTGAAATCTGCATGTATGATAAATTATATGATTACTGATTACATTATGTAATTTACATACTTAAGAACAGGAAACTAAATCTAGGAAGTGAAACCTTTGTCAACCATCTATTCACTATTTGCTAGTTAACTAGAAAGCGAAAAGGATTTGGACCTTGAATAATCAAATCAAGTTTTTCATGACTGTAACAAATTAGTTACTATATAAAAGTAAAAAAGAGATCAAACCTGGACTGGGCTGGTGGTTTTGAAGTAAAAGTATCCACATTAGAAAATTTGTATAAAAATGCCTTTGCTGAATGCACAAGAAGTTTCTTTCCATCGACTTCGCCCAACCAGAACAACTCGTCATAGTTTCGGCATACATTGAATATTTCTTCAAAGTTAGTTGGCAATTGTTGCACTTGATCCACATTGAAGTCTGATTTCAAGACTTGTTGGACTTCCTTCAATTTTCCGATCTCTTCATGTTTCACCTGTATACAGTTATTTTAGATATGCAACTTATAACATGAAATTTTTTGTTACCGTGCATTCATGTTCCCTTTATACAACTTAAACAAAAGAATATAGAATGGAACCAAGGGATATTTTCAAACTTACTTTGTCAATGGCTCGAAATTCAATGCCTTCAACATAAACTGCAGCATCTCCACAATAGTACGATGAAAAGCTCTCAAGTAGAAACTCAAAAACGACATCTTCATTCTGATTCGAGAAACGGTGCAACTCAATCATCATCCACTGCTCATCCATCCATGTTGCGAAATATGCATGCAGACTTTTGTGTCCCTTTCGATACTTTAGGTTAACATACATAGGTTTACTTGAAAAGTTTCTTGAATCACAAAATTTGAAGACTAAATAGACCCCATAAACAACATTAGGAGATAAAAATTGAGCTCTTGTCTTGATGTCGATGATCAAGTTGGAAATATCTAATATCTCCACCACTGTCCCAAACCTGCATATATTATAAACATCCAAGTCTAAATCAGTCATAGCCTTTATATTCACATACACTTCTACTTTTGAATTTCGTAATTTTTGGAACAAGAGTTTAAATTCTATATTAGAATTTATTGTACCATACAAATCTCTATTTAAATAAAGGTAAGAATATTAATAAAAACACTATCAAGATGCTACGAAAATTTATAATTCACGGTAATGAGAATAGAGGACCCAAAACAGGGGCAAACGTCAACTACTTTATTAAAACGTTCATAAAATTATAGTTCCAAATCATATAGAGAGTATTAAAATCTATTTTGATGAGGTTTGTAGTGTAGAAGAGCTAATGAAGCACTATTCCTTTGTGGATTAGCGTACGTGATTAGCAGTTCCAGCATAATAGAGTAAAAAAGGATTCAAATATGTTGTGTAAGTGCAGACAGTCATTGTGATAAGCAAGTGTATCACAGGGGCAAAATGTGAACTTAGTCAAAGGGGCTCTTAACTTTGATCCTATTTGATAATGATTAATTAATTATATAAATAATAATCATATTATGCTACCGTAAACAACTTGTCATGCATTAACGGTAAAGAGAATAATCTTATACATTAACATTAAAAAGTATAACATACTTCTACCAATAATGCATTTGTTTAAACTAACAAAGGTGGAGAGGTAGAGAGAATAACCTTGATTCTGGAAGAGATTTCCACTCATGTGGACAACTGTTTTTGTAGGAAAACATTGTGGCTGAAACCATTTCATTTCTTTCTCCATTACCAACGAATGACAACAACTGTTATACAACCGAAATACAAATCAGACTCAATGTGTGTGTATGATGTATAAATGCATGTGTGATTTTGAATAATCTTTCAATAGAAACAGGAAACACCCAATATAGGAGATATTAGAACGAACTGATTACCACTTTGTCCTGTTGAAGGAGGATTCCCTTAGAAAAAATGTTGTAAAGATCCTCTTTCTTGATGGTAGAATAGATTTCTGGGCACTTTGACATTTGGATTATTTCTTTATAGTCTGTGGGCAATTTGGGCTCCCATTTCTCATAATCCTCCTGTATATAATTAATCAATTAATAAACTCATGTTTCATACAGTTAAAGACCAGTTTTGTCAAAAATACAAAAACTTACTTGGAATTCCAATGCTTTCTTAAGCTGTATGACCACTTCATCAGCTGTTGGCCGTCTTTCTCTCCTGTGATGTATGCATTGATAGGCAATCCTTGCAAATGTAATCAATGACTGTGGCTGAATTTGTTCCTTTATACCCTCAAACACTAACTTATCAAGTTTTCCTAAATGATAGTGTTGTTTAGCCAAAAAGGGTAAATAAAGATACTCATCATCTAGTTTTTCGGACGATAGTTTACCACACAACATGTCAAATAAAACCGCACCCAATGAGAATATATCAGATTCTTTAGTTAGGAAGCCTGTTTTCGAGTATAGGGGGTCCCGATAGCCGATTGTGCCTCTAACATTGTCAATGACCGCATCCTCATTTACTGGACATACTAAGGAAAGCCCAAAATCAGTAATTTTTGCTTTCCAATCATCAAACAGTAGAATGTTGTTGCTGCTGATGTCCCTATGTATCACCATTTCTGGACTTGAAACAGTTCCATGAAGGAATTCCATCCCGATTGCAATATCGATGCATATTTTAAGCCGCATCAACCACGTAAGACTATCATCGCTCAAGTACCTATCAAGACTTCCTCTGGATGCATACTCATAAACAATAACCTTTTCATCCTCTTCATCAGAGTAGCCTAAAAGACCAATGACATTTTCATGTTTATACTCCATAAGGATTTTAAGCTCTGTCATGAATTCAGCTTCTCCTTCAGCAGACTTCCTGTCCAACCGCTTTGCAGCAATGATGTTATGTCCAAGAGTATGACCTTTGTATACATTCCCAAAATCTCCATGTCCAATGATATTGTCTTGACTGAAGCTTTGCGTCGCCAACTTTATGTCTTCAAGTGACAGTTTGAGGTTGTCCTTGTGGTTCTCCTGTGAACCATACAGTCGATTTAATAAGTTAAAAAAAAAAAAAAAAAAAAAAAAAAAAAAAAAAAAAAAAAAAGGCCAAAATGCATTTAAGTACCCCCTCAATTGGGCCAGGTGTGGAAAAGAAAATGATGCATATGGGATTGAGGAAAAGGGAATTGTGTGAAGTTAACTTTATATGCTCATGTAATTTTGTACTTGCTTGGATCTAATAGAGTAATTTAATGGACATCAAAACTAGAGATCATTTTTGTTACTAGTTCAAACAAAGATAATGTCAATATGATAAAAATAATAATAATAAGGATCCTATATGTAGTTTGGCATATACCACATATAGATCTGCCTAGCTAATTTACTCAAAAATATATATTGAAAGCATTGACTTACCTGGCAGTATAACGCTTTTTTAAGTTCGTTGACGACAATTTCTATTGTTGGACGTTGCGCTTGAGTTTCTGCCAGACAACGAAATGCAATTTCTGAGAATATGTCAAAAGACTCTTTATCGGGTCCTTTACTTAGAGAAAAGACACGTTCATCGGTTTCTTCCTTTATCTTGTGATCAACAATTTCCATTAGTGTTCCCTTTTCAAAATGATCTCTTGCAATGGGTGCAATTCCCTTCTCATTCACTTTCGTGTATACGGGATCATAGGCCAGACTCCCGGTCAAGATCTCAAGTAACACTACTCCGAAAGAGTAAATGTCTGATTTTTTATTTAATCTTCCATACTTCTGATATTCTGGATCCAAATACGTATCTGTACCTGCAATCATATTTGTATTGATAGTGCTGGCCTCTTGATTTGCTGGGTGGAATTTAGAGAGCCCAAAATCAGCAATCTTAGCCTCCCAATTATCGCCCAGTAGAATATTCGCGCTCTTGATGTCACGGTGAATTATCTTTTGTTTGTCCTGATCCGTGTTGGTGTGAATGTAATTCAAGCCATGTGCAGTATCAACACATATTTTCAAACGTTGCATCCAAGTAAGATTAGTCATTTTATCACTATTTCCCAAATAATCTTCCAGACTTCCTTTAGAAGCAAGTTCATAGACAAGGATCATGTGATCACGACCTTCATTGCAAAAGCCAAGAAGAGAGATTATATTATCGTGTTTACAACTAGTCAGCGTTTCAATTTCTGCAATGAACCCTTGTTCTCCTTGTGTGTTGAAGATTCGTTTTATTGCTACAGTGCTTCGTCTCTTGGGAAGATCACATTTATTCTCCCCATCTATTGATGATGATTTACTGCTATCAAAGTGTTCGAGCTGTGCCTTGTATACCATACCATATCCGCCTTGCCCGATGCAATATGTGTCGGCAAAATTCTCGGTAGCCAACTCTATATCATTAAGTCCAATCTTCAAGTGTTCCAAGTTCTTCCACTGCAACATTAACAACATAAAAGATTTTGAAAACATTGATGATAAAAGATTCAAAACTTTTACTAATTGTGATGTTAATTATATTACAACAAACTCTTAGTCGATCTCCAATATATCATCGGCTAATGGATTCCTTAAACTTCAATATTTACCATTAACAGCTTAAAAATTATTCGTGATTTGTGAGTGTGACTATGTGTCAGGCCGGTCTATAGTGTAGTTGGCTCAGATGGTGTTTTGTTTTCTGATTTTGGGTGTTGATCATGTGGTAGCCAGTAAGTGGTTGGTGGCTGGAAGGAGATTGAAGGGGGTATGGAAGTGGTCATCTCAATAAATTTAACCACTGGAAAAAAGCTGCCCCAATATTTAACAAACTTGTTAATGGTCGTTATCATTTTAGACTGCATGCCATGGTTATGAATATGATACATCAGAAACGTCTTCTCTAATTTCTTCGTAACAGGGATCAAATGTGAAAAGCCTCTAACCATATGTATCATTCGTGTAATTTACTCTTTTGTTTATTAATTAGGATGACCAGCATTAAACTAAAACTACAGAAAATATTAATTACCTTCAAGTGATTAGATGATGTACCGTCAACTGCATTCTTTGGAAGTTCCTGGAAATGATCAGTTGATAATGTAAACAGTTATTATTACATATAGTTGATAGATAGAACAGTTATAATTGTAAAAAATTGATAAACAAGTTGATTTTCTTACTGGATTTTCATGTTTCCACTGAAGTTCCAACGCTTTATCAAGTCTTTTGACAACCTGGTCGATATACGGACGCTTTGCCCGTTCCTCTTGTAAGCAGTAACATGCTGTGTCTGAGAAGATTCTAAATGATTCTGGGTCCATCTGTTTCCTTAAATGTGGATCTACCATATCATCCAAATGAGATTTTTCCAGTTGACTTAATAACCCCTCTCCCAACTCATCTTCATCTTCATCTGGAAGAACTGCACTCCTTCCGCACAAGACTTCAAATAATACAACACCAAATGAATACACATCTGACTTGTGGGTCACACCACCAGTGTTTTTATATTTTGGGTCCAGGTATACATTTTTAACAATATCACGAGTAAAAAGAAGATGTTGCCTCCGAGCTACTGTATTTTTCATGGAAATTTTAAAATCAGATAACTTTGGTTCCCATTTGTCATCTAGTAAAATTTTCGAGCTCCTGATATTGCAATGTATGACACTAAAATCTCGTACAGGATCATAATGGAGGTAACTTAATGCATTTGCAACACCAACACAAATCTTCAACCTTTGCATCCATGTGAGTGTCTGGTCACCTAGATATTTTGCAAGACTTCCGTTGGCCTCCTTCTTGTATATGATAATCATAATGTCCTTGTCCTCATAAAACCCAACAATAGTCACTAGATTCTTATGTTTGAGACTAGAAAGCATCGAAATCTCAGTCCAAAACTTTTTGCTCTCATCTTTTTCGGAATCAGATTGGAAAATCTTTCCAATAATATCGATGAACTGTTTGCAATGCAAAAGACGGCCTTTGAAAATCATTTCATCTTTCATGAAACTTTCTTCAGCAAAATTGTTGGTTGCGGATGCTATATCTTCAGAGTTGAGTTTTAAGTGAGAAAGATCTTTGAGGAAAGACTTTGTCTTTTTGCTGACATGGGACTCAACGTGTGTTGATATGGAGGTCAATGAACCCTATATGTACCAAACAAGACAACATTACTAAGTGTTCCAAAAATGGCACGTGTATATATGGAGGTCACGTTTCTAAAATTCCAGTGACTTACAAAAATAGTAATGAGTAAATAATTACCTTGTCATGATTGGATGATGTATCTTCAACTTCAGCGGCAACTATTAACTGCTTTAATATAATAATACAGTAATAAGTAAATAATTTTACTCGTGTTAATATTAATATTATCAATAGATAGAGAGAAGTTATTATAAAAAATAAATAAATAATGAAAGAGAAAACCGTCTTACATCATTTTGACGTTCCATTTGACTTTCTAACGCGCTCTCAAGTCTCGCGCCAATCTCATCTATATTTGGGCGTTGTGATCGTTCTTCATTTAAGCAGTCATAAGCTGTTTTTGCGAAAATGTTGAATGATTGCGGATCCATTTGTTTCCACAAAACTGGATCAATTATTTCATCTAGTATTTCCTTTTTATAATGGAAAATGGCCACTGGACCCAAATATTTGTTATCTTGATCGTCAATTATTGATTCTCTACCACACAGTAGTTCATACAATACTATCCCAAAGGAATACATATCTGACTTGTGGTTCAAAATGCCAGTCTCATGATATGCTGGGTCTCCATACCCGTTCACATACGCAAATTTATTAGTATGAAATGAATCGTGCCTTTGAGAAGCTTTAATCTTCACGGAACATTCAAAACAAGATAACTTGGGTTCCCAATCATCATTTAATTCAACTATGCCATTGGATATGTGCCGGTGTATTACACTAAAATCACGTGGCTCATCATAATGAATGTAACTCAATGCATGAGCAAGACCGACAGATATCTCCAATCTTCGCACCCATGTCAACAACATCGGGTCACTTAGATAGTTGCCAAGACTTCCCCTGGCCTCAAGCCTGGTAATGATGATTTTCTCGCCATTTTCATCACAAAACCCAATAAGAGAAACCAGATTTTTATGCTTGAGACTAGAAAGCATTGAAATCTCCATCCAAAACATGTGTTCTTTTTCATCCCATTCTTTATCAAACCTCCGAGCAATGATATAAATCAACTCACCGGACCACAAGAGCTGTCCCGTGTATCTGTGTTCAAACCTATCTTCTGCCATGACATTTTCTTCAGCGAAGTTGTTGGTAGCAGATAGGATACTTTCAAGGGGGATTTTGAGGTGAGCAAATTTGTTATTGGGCAAATACATTATCTGTTAATCAAGTACAAATGTGAGTGAGAAAAAGGGAATATAATCAAGTACATAATGCCTACAAAGAGTTTGATAAAATTCCTAAAACATGTATAAGATATTTTAGGTCCAATTCGGCATATATTGTAATATATAGATGTTATGATATGATTGTGGAAGTCAATGGATTGGAATTGTCTTGTTTGGTTCCCTCATTGCATTCAAAGACATGTTTTTGTCTTGTGATTGACAATTTAAGGGCATGTTGACTACATAAGATAAGTTTATAAATTGGTATTCAGAAAAAAGTATGGCATGTACTTTGTGTAACAGTGAATTGTTTGGCGTTGCAATATACTTTATTGTTTAGTGTTGATACTTAATCATCTTAAGTTTGAAGTTGTTTAATTTCCAAATACATGTTTTCGTAGTTGCTGCAGGATACTTTATTTGGCAACAGAGGATTTGGAGGATTATTCAGAATGTTGAAAGGAAAGGAGAGACATTGTTTGATGTTGTAATGGAAACTTTAAATCAAACTGTTGACTTTGAAAGAGAAGCACGTACTCTCCTGCTGTGGAAAGAAAAACTAGCAGTAAGATGCTGATATTTGGTAATCTGAAATTGAAAGTATATTCAAGGGTTGACAAGTTTAATATCAAGATGAGTGTATATGAAATTGGAGAGCATTGATACACATGAATATGTTGGAAAGTATATAGGAGTACAAGGTATTAATGATAAAGACTCCTGGCACAAAAGGGTAGAAGGTGATAAAGTAGATTGGAATACTCAAGATAAGTTGATAAAGTGGTATCCAAGAAAAACTATGGCATGTTCTTTGTGCAAGAATGAACTTAATTCTTATAGACATTCTAAGAAGATTAATTCTAGCTGTTGGAGTATACAAGATGTATACTGCAGAAAAAGTTTGTGATGTATGCAATGGTTGACAAGTTGAATATCAAGATGACTTTCCAACCCGTGAATGAAATTGGAGAGATCTGAGACACATGAGTATGTTGGAAAGATTTGTTCTAGGATGAGACTACTTCGTCTTGGTTATGACAAAAGCAGTTATAGAGCTTAGAAGTTTAAAATCAATAAGAACGAAGGAATTGATAGTTTGTGAGCATACATGCATGACAGAGTCTCGTATTTGTGTAGTGTTTCTAGTTCCTTCAGGCATGTATTTTGGATTTAGGATTGCCTTGTAAATATTTTGTTGAATATATATTTTCACCTCTTCATTAAGAAAAAGAGTATTAATCTCTTTTACATTGTTGCAGGTACCACCTTTTATGAACTTTCAACACCATAAGACCAACAACCATTTCTCTAATTATGTTCCTGAGGCAGTCCAGGCATTTTCTCCCTTTTACTTGTAACATGTGCAAGTAAGAATTCTAAATATCTGACATGATACTGCATTCACATCCACACTAGGCATTCGATTTAGTTTAAAAAACTGATTATTTCAACTGTTTGATTCTGCTCAAGTCTTTTTGAAATTGCTTGAATCTAAATGTATAGAACTGTGAATCTGCTTGCTTGCTGCTGATTGGGTCAACTAGGTACAAAAAATTGCTTAAATTCGCTTATTGCTGAATGAATATATTAGATTGATTACAATTGGGTTAAGAGTCAAATGTTTTGGTGCTGCTAGCGGGTCGAATAACCTAGGGCACATGATATGCTAAATATGATTACAAAACCTATATATATCTTATATGTAAGCGAAAGAGGGATAAAAAAACAGAGCAGATATGGTTTCTTTGGTCACCTTGAGTCCTTGAGAACCATGCATATATGGGGAAGTCGTATGGAGCGAGGTCCAGCAGTGAAAGATATGATATCAAAGGGCTACTAATTATTACTATGTATAATCAATTTTATGGGGTCTAGCTAATGTTCAAACTGATGGAGTGGAGGTGTATATGCTTAAACAAATGAGTAATTATGATAGAAAGTTAAAAGAGAAAACACCATCTTACAGCTTCTTTACTTTCCAACTGAAGTTCCAATGCTTTCTCAAGTTTTGAGACAATCTCATCTATATTCGGTCGCTCCGATTGGTCTTCATTCAAGCAGTCGTATGCTATTTCCACGAAAATTTCAAATGACTGTGAGTCCATCTGCGCCCATAGATCCCCATCAATTATTTCACGGAGTTTTTTCTCTCTATAATGGGTAATGACCACCGGAGCCAAATACTTAATACTCTCGTCGTCGGCTATTATTGATTTCCTACCACAAAGTAGTTCAAACATTACTATCCCAAAGGAGTAAATATCTGACTTGTGGCTCACATTGTTAGTCTCAATATATGTTGGGTCTGTATACCCCTCAATATCCCAAACTTTATCAACACGGAATGAATGATGCCTCCTCCCAGATGCTTCAATCTTCATGGAAAGCCTAAATTCAGATAACTTGGGTTCCCAATTATCATTTAATAAAATTGTCTCACTGTCAACGTTTCGATGTATAACGCTAAAATCGCGTGACTCGTCATAATAGACGTAACTTAATGCATTTGCAACACCGAGACATATCTCCAATCTCCGCACCCAGGTCAACATCATCGTGTCACTTAGATACTGGTTGAGACTTAACCTGGTCTCAAACCTGTAAATGATGATCTTCTCATCATTTTCATCACAAAACCCCACTAATGAAACCAGATTTTTGTGCTTGAGGCTAGAAAGCATTGAAATCTCCCTCCAAAACTGCTGTTCTTTTTCATCATCCCATTCTTTATTCCACCTCTGAGCATGGATATCAATCAACTCACCGGACCACATGAGCTGTCCCTCATAATGATTACCAAATCCACCTCCACCTAGGAAATTTTCATCATCAAAGTTGTTGGTGGCGGATAGCATGCTTTCAAGAGGGATTTTTAAGTGGGCAAAGTCTTCTGAATTGGCTGAAGACATCATGTATAATCGATCTGTTTGTTTATCTGAGAAATAAAAAGGGTGTGGTTTCCTGTTATCTATAATGGTGGTCTATTTTTTGCATTATTGTAAAGACTATTGACTTTTGACTTTTGTGTATGTTGGAAT
>JARVZY010000062.1:0-30377 GCA_030686995.1 Artemisia argyi | reverse complement strand
TACAAACCCTTGGGGGGAATACATGCTATTTTTAACCGAGCACAATGTTTTTAAATTGTATGCTTGCCTGATTGTTTTATTATCACTAAGTACCATCCTTGCCAAACCGAGATCCCATATTATGAACCATTTAATCACTTGCGAGGGTTACTTGCAAGTGAGCGCGAATATTGTGAATAGGCCTATTGGGATTGACGAATCCCATTTGTATTGACTAAGTTCAAACAAATGCATTAATATTTGAGACATTAGGTATGACGGCAAAGTACCTACCGGGATAACTCCGCCGATTGATATTGGTACCCGTTAACGTTTTGGTGTCATAAGCTTAGTATTTGATAATAACTGTTCCGGGCATGTAACAACGTGGCCCATATTTGTTTTCCAAACATTGGTGTGAGTCTATAACTCACACTACCAACATATTGTGTTCAAAACATTAAACAAACTCTATGAATATCACTCAACCTTTGTGTTGACCTCTCAAGCATGTATTTCAGGTTCATGACGATCAAGGATGGCACGGAAGGGCACAGATACTCAAGAGGGCTATAAATTTTATTATCATTCAAAACTCATTTATTATACATTGTAAACATGGAACCAATTGGGACCTCATTTTGTACTCTCTGATATTTATATAATTTGAATGATAAACCTTTTCAAAACGACTCAATTGGAGTTCGTTTTCTATCATTGTGACTATTGTGCCGTCGAGTAACACCCAGTTTGAATTCCGCTGCATCCATAAATTGGGGGTGTTACATCTATCATAGGTTTCCTACCATGAAATACTCATAAGGGGTCTTGTTGTGATGCGTAACTACCTTACTCCTATTTTGTACAAAGCATGCATTATTCACTGCTTCAGCTCAAAAAGGTATAGGTAACTTAGAATCAGACAACATTGTTCTTGTAGCCTCAATCAATGTCCAATTTCTCCTCTCAGCTACACCGTTTTGTTGAGGAGTTCTAGCAACACTATATTGTCTTAAAATACCCTTGCCAACACAAAACGGATTCATCACATTATTCTTAAACTAAGTTCCATTGTCACATCTGATTATCTTAACATTTTGATTTATTAGGTTTTCTACTCTAGTTATGAATTCTTTAAGAATCTTTGGTGTTTCATCCTTAGAAGCTAGAAAGAATACCCAAGTAAACCTACTAAAGTCATCTCTAACAACTAGGCAATAAGACTTCGTATTCAAACTATTCACAAAAACAGGCCCAAATAAGTCAATATGAAGCAAATGTAAAGGCTGAATGATTGTGTTCACTATTTTGGACATAAAGGAAACTCTGTGCTGTTTACCCTTTTGACAGACAACAAATGTTTCACAGTCTTCAAAAACTGTTATAGGTAAACCTCTAACAAGGTTACCTTTTACCAATTTATTCCTTGTCTTGAAATTCACAAGTCCAAGCCTTCTATGCCATAATTTGGACTCATCAAGAGTGGCCTTTGCAATCAGACAAGTCAAAGCTCTTTTGGGGACTATGTTCTTTATATGGTCACTATATTATTTTCAATTCTAGGGACTCTGAATACCTCAAACTTATCATTTGGAAATTGAAAATCAGGAGAAAGGATCATACATTCAGTTTCTGTAAAGAGAACAAAGTTCCTCTTGTCACACATTTATGAGACACTGAAGAGGTTAAACTTAAGTCCTTGTATAAGGTACACTTTCTCAAAGTCCAAATTCCTTGTTCTTAATGTACCTCTGCCAATAATCATTCCATCTTTTGGATCATTCCCAAAAGCAACATATCCACCTTGAAAAGCTTCAAAATCTTCAAGTTAAAAGCTTCAAAATCTTCAAGTTGGGACATGTCACCTGTCATATGTCCAGAGCATCCACTATCAACAATAACCCTTTCTTTTAGTTCTTCTTGTAGATTACCCAGCACATGAAAGTAGAGAAATTAGTTTCTTTTGGGGACCCAAGCCATCACTGACTTGGATCTGCCTTGTGCATCAACATAGTCAAATTTCTTTAAATCAATTGATACACTGCTGTTTTTGGAAACATGATTTGAAACATTTGATTTAGGTTTCCAACCCCAGTAAGTTGAGTCCTTAAGAGCATAAAAATGATTTCCAACAACTGTATCTGTTATGACTTTTGGTCCAGAAGTAGAAACATTTGTGCAAGCAGTTGAATGCATTTTATCACTAGCAGTAAAACTAGTTGTTGTACTTTGAAAAGCCTCTTTTTTTAGCAGCAAAAATTGACATAGTTGCACCAGATCTCATTAACACAGCCCTTGGAACCATGTTTCTTTTTGGATGTGGGTTAGTATTTTTTGAAAAATATTTATGGTTCACCCTTGAATATTGGTTCCAAATAGGATTTTGGTGGTTGCCACAATTGTTTATTAAATGCTCAAAACTACCACACTTATAACAAGCCTTCTTTCTTAATTGAAACTTATTACCTAATTTGTTTGAAACGAGGTTATTAAAGTTTCTCTGATTTCCCCTAGGCTTATTGTAAAACTTTCTCATTTGTTCTCTAGGTATCTAATTATAATCTACCATTTTCCTGGATATATTCTTCCCAACTCAGGTATCACAAACTTAACCTAATTAATCTTAGGTTTAACTGTTTTAGGAATTTCTTCCTTTTTAGCAATTTGTGTTGTTTCAACCTGTTCCTCATCACTATCTGACTTCCAATCGTCAATAATAGGAGCATCAGAAAACTTCCTATCATTAGCTTTAGGTGTTTCATTAACATTGTTACTAGTTTCTCCTATAGGTTTCTGTATGTCTAACTCACTTATAAAAGATAACTCTTTTCCTGGTGGAGCATATGCACTCTTAACTGAGGGAGCAACTTCATTATAGCCTATTCCACTTCCTTTTCTCATCAAAAGACTTTAAACTGATTTATTCACTAAATCAGAAGCATATTTTTGTTTTTCAGCTCTTACTATGTGTTTTTCTTTATCTTTAAGAGCTATATCTGTTGCCTGTTCTGCTTCTTCTAACTTTTTCTTAAGCACTTCAATTTCATTATTTTTAACAAAAAGTTCAACATCTTGTTTGTTAATCCTATCCACATACTCTAATTCACAATATTTTAGATATTCTAATCTTCTTTCAACATTCTGAATTCCTACCTTATAACCTACGTTATCAAGTTTTAGGTTTTCTACTTCTTGCCTAAGACTTTCATTCCTAGATTTGAGCTCTTCAACAGTGCAGCACATGACTTAAAAGAACAAACAGACATATCAAAATCATTAGATACCTCAGAGTCAGATCTAAAAGATAATGAAGCATAAGCTATAAGTGCAAAGTTATGGACTTTTGGCTTTACTTCGGCCACAAGAGCATAGTTGGGTTCTTCCTCAGCCATATTACTCCAGTCATAATCACCCAATCCATCACAAGATACCAAAGCAGTATTGGTCTTTGGCTCTTCAACAGCTTTCTTTGGATTCTCAACATTCTTCTTTGGAGCCCTGCATTCCCTGGCAAAGTGGCCTTTCCTATTGCAATTGAAACATTCCATCTTTGATTTGTCAAAACCCATCTTCTGGCTCTCAAATTTAACATTGCCATCTGCCGCTTCAAATCAATTTCTTCTAGATCATCAGGGTCAATATGATCCATATCATGATTGAGAACCTGAGTGTTTGTTGTAAGATCAGCCAAGAATGAACATATAGTAGCATCACTTATGGTGTTGTCAGTAGAACCAGCAGCAGAACCACCAGTGCTAGCAGCAGACACTCCATAAGCAGTAGGATTTTATTCTTCAGATCCTTTCCTCTTTGAGGACACAAATGCTAGGTTTTGAGTAGCAGAAGATGAAGTAGTTGTTGCACTCATCTCTAATTCATAGACCTTCAAGTTGCTGTAGAGATTTTCCAACTTCATAATTTCAAAATCAGGTTTGTTTCTCCAAACAACTGTATGCATGCTCCATTCAGGTGCTAAGCTTCTAATAAACTTAAACTTGATATCTTCTTGAGGAACGACATAACCCACAAGCTTCAGATGGCTTACAAGTTTATCAAGCCTGCTGTACGTTCCATCCAGGTTTTCTCCACTCAAAGCAGTGAAGTTCTCAAATTGATGCTTCAACAAATTCTTCATGGACTTCTTTGTCGTATCATTACCTCCAAACCTTGTTTCAACAGCATCCATTAGGTCTTTAGCAGTCTTATAGCTTTCAAATTCCAGTTGGAATTTATTAGGTATTCCCATCAGAAGAATACTATGAGTTTTGATTTCCAACTTCCTTAAAGCCTTCTCTTCAGATTTGATGGGCACTTCCTTCCCCTCAACAATCTTTGGAAGCTGATCACCATTCAAGACTATATTCCACAAGTTTTAGTCGAGCATCCTTATGTACTGTCAAATCCTCATCTTCCATAGCTCATACTCACCCTGCTTGAGCATGGGAACTTTTGAGGCAGTCACCATGTGTGTTTCGTCACCCATAACTTCAGTAGTTGATTAGAAACAGATCTTTGTAAGTAACAAATTCTTCTTGATTTCAACTTCTAGATCACAAGCTCTGATACCACTTGTTGATCCCAATTGAGCAAACGATCTTGATAGAAGTTGACTTAGCTTTTAACTTAAACAATAAAGCGGAATATTAAAGTTTAACTTAAGAAAAACAATATAAACTTTCAACACTTCAATATATTATTAATGTATGAGCACTCAACAATGCTAGGGTTTACAACCTTGAAGTGAATCGACTTAACAAATGATACATACATAATTCTAACCTTAGGAGCTCCTTTTAAAGTCTAAGGAGTCTTGTACAAGATAACTATCTTCTATTCTTATAGGATATACACAATATCTATTCTATAATTATCTAAACGCGTATACATTCTTATCACATAAGCAGTAGAATACAAATGATAACAATAGAGTAATTTTGTAGTCTAGCAGTAGTATTCCTAGTAGTACCTTTCAGTAGTAGGATGACCAGCAGTAGGATCTTCAACACTTGGAATATTTCTGTCATACTTGGAGCAGCATCTCATAACCCAACATTTAATTATTTTGTCTTATACAACGTCCTGAACCTTTGGGTTTAATCTTCATTGCGGTTGTACGATAGGCTTGAGGTCGTCTTCCATAAGAATTTTATGGGGAACAGAAAGAAGGGCTACTTCCTTTGATGTCAGACACTTTCCAAGCGATTGCTCCTATGATTGCTTAGTTCTTTTAATAGCAGCATGGTACCTTCCTTAGAAAGAGATGATGAGATTATAATGTAAGTTACTCATAATCTTAAACACGTATGGTTTCTTGTGGTTATATGGATTGAATTAGATGAAGAGATTAGAGAGATGTAGAAAGAAAGGTGGGAGCCTTTTTGAGAGAGAAACAATGTGTGTATTAGCTTGTAACTAATGAAAGGTCCAACCCTCTCCCTTGGGTAGGAGAGGGTATATATACTACAACTACTTGTGCTCCATGAAACGAGCTGTAGAGTGAGCTGACAGTGGGTAAAGACCCGACCCACTCTACGAAAACTATTTACATATATTAACTACTATTACTAACTACTACAATAAATACTACGAGCTACACAATGCTAAACAATGCTCGGGGTGACCGAGTCTTCATATGAATAAACATATTCCTAACAATCTCCCCCTAAGGGAGGTCACCCCATAAAATATATATTGAATCATAGCATTCTAATCTTTGAAGATATCTGAGTAGCTCGTAGCCTTTTGATTCTTCAATGCTGTGATCTTTGTTCTTTAATCAGCAGACTCTAGATGACTTGCTCAATGTGTTGGATGATCTTTGGAAGTCATCTTCGAGTAGTAACGTCTCCATGTGATTTAGATATCTTTGTGTTGGCATGCTCATACTTTTCAGGATCATGATCTTCTGCATCAGAGTTGTGGAAGCATATATGAGGCCTAATTAATGATCATGATTTCATAGATTGTGATGTCGAAGTGTGAGCATGTGTTGATGGATCAGCATCCTTTCAGCAATCAACTGCAACCGTCAAAAATTCCTGCAAGCAAACAGTTACCACCAAACCATCCGGTACTTATAGGTTTGGAATTAGAGATCGTCAACAGCATAGTGTGAAGATTCCTTCTAACCCTTACCAAGACCGTTCCCAATCGGTAAACCCTGAGAGGACTTACGCGAACTACCTAAGTAGATCAATGAATGGGTGAGTCGTTGGAGATCACTCCACGACTATTGACCGTTTGTAACCATCGCGACCACTAAGCGTAATCCAAAAGGAATTACCTAAGTGACCTGCTTTCAGGGCTGCTTGATGTTGACCCTGGCAGGAATTTCAATTCAATCACTAGGAGTTACTAAAGCAACATCCCTCATAAATGTTCTGGCAGATTGCTAAGATCTGCGTAGGACTCATAAGTTTACCACTAGTGTCCTTAATGTTGAACAACCAGGGTAGAAGTAGCACGTGTTCCTATGAGATCTTTTTATGCATCTCGAGGCTCTAGACTCAATAAGTGCATTTGGTTTTCCAATGCGAAGATTAGGGAGAGGTCTCCTGCTTCAATATCAACCATCTCTAAGAGATAAGTTGATAGATTACACTGGTTCCCCGTGAGAATGAAACAAGTCCTTTTAAGAGAACTTGAGTGGTTAGAAGGTTTAGTGCAGTGCGTCACTGGGTCTATGACGCCTTGTCTTCAATACCGGTGTTACCTTAGTAACAACCAGTAGCAGATGAGTTGAACCTGGTTTCTGCCGTAAGGTTGAATAATTGGAGGGCTATTTCTTTTCACCCTTTCTCATTTCAATTCCTTTTAATTCTTCAACCTCTTCTTTCTCCATTCTCACATTTCTCCTTTTTTTTCATAATCTTACCTACGGACTTACTAATACTATCTATTTGGTATTGTCCATGGGTAGATCCCTCTGGCTCTGGCGGATCATAGGACGGTTTTCCTAACCTTAGCCACCTTATAACTTCATGACTATCCTATGTTTCCATACACCAAATCATTGAAAATTCTCTCAACGTGTTTATGATTAAGAAACCTATTTTGTTAACACATTGAGAGTTTTGTCATTTTCAAATGCTCCCCCTCAACATGTGCTCATATGTATTGATTTGAAAATTTGCACATGTCGGGTAGAGTTGCACTTTTTGAATTGATCTACCTTAAGTGAACATGACCGGGCATTCGAGACACGCTTACATCACTAGTTAAACTAGCTTGAAGTTATTACCCGGCCTGATCAGATTCACCCAAGGTTTCTCGAAATGGTACATTCTACTTAAACTAGTCCTCTTCGAGACACACTTACATCACTGGTTAAACCAGCTTAAAGTTATTACCCGTCCAGGACTATTCCTTTCGATTCAGGACTTTTGTGTTTCGTCAATTCATGAGTCAAGACTGAGATGTACTCATATGAGATGCAAGAATCCTTTTACACAAATCATTTTGCTCCCCTTTAATATGTGCATTGATATGCGAAAGAGTTTGGCACATAGGAAAGAGCAGATTTTTGTATTTATGTTCAAAAAAAACATCACTTTTGAATCAGTTTTTCATATTTAAATCACATCTACTCCCTCGATCAAAAATTTCAAATCAATTTGAGATTTGTCATCCCAAGTGATTTAAATAAGTATAAAGTTTTAGAGAAGGATGTGACATTTTTCAAGAATGACTGATTTTGAGACAACATTTTGCTCCCCCTCAAAACTTGAGGGAGTATGTTATGTGTTAGAGGTGATGAGTTTATAAATAATATTGAGTTTAGCGAGAGACTCATGAAAAATTTATATCCTAACACATAACAATTGCATTAAATCCACTTGAGTTATGCACAAAGATCTTGTATTGGATGATATATAGTTTTTGAAATCGTTCTCCCCCTCAATCGATGACGCATTCAAAATTAAACATTTTGCATAAAGGATTAGTTCTTATAGCATCGATTGAGTGGTAAATTTTAAATCATATTTTAAGTTTGTTTGATCTTCAAAAAACCATGGTACCACCAAGTTTGGAACAAATATTTTTCCGAAGAATCATTGAAAGAAAAATATTTGAGATGCAAAGAAGACTTCTCTTCTTTTACCAGAGATGATGCACTTAGGCGTACATCAAATTGGAAAGGCATGAATGTAAAGTAATTCATGCCTTTGTTAGGAACAGTTGACTTTTTGGCGACAGACCTTCCCCAATATAAAGACCGGGTTGCTATCTGAAGTAATAGCAAACCATAATTTTACGAACGGGTTACAGTCTGAAATAACAGCAAGCCATTTTGAAATAATATTTTGAAAAACGACATGTTTTAGAAAGAAAAAAAACATTATTTAAAATGAAAAACTCTTGCTCAAGCATATGTATGTTTCTGTGTCATTATTGAATAACATTTCTAGAAACGTACATAATATTGATTACACAAGAGACATGTCGAGAGAAGAATATTTTTGGATTTTATGATTTTTCATATTTTTATGGTTTTTTGAAGTTTTTATATTATTCTATTATCCTTTTGGTATAAGATATATACAAGGATACGTGAAGCAAATCCATTACTACTCATTCTCTTCCAGAAGACTTTAGAGTGATACTGGCGTAAGACTCTTCATTCCAAATTGCGGGAGAATAACTTGAAACCATTCTCTCAGAAGTGCTTAAGTGAAGAAATCTGCCAGCTGATACTCAATCCTCAAGAAGACTAGTTCCACTACCCCTTTTCTCAACTTGTCCCACAACACCTTTGGAAAATCCATTTTCCAGGAGAAACTTTGACAGTGTATCGTACCATGCCCTAGGCGCCTGCTTTAGACCAAAGAGAGCCCTTTTCAGACAATAGAAATGGGTAGGACATCAAGATCCACAGATCCTTCAGGTTGACTGACATAAACAACTTTATTCAGCTTGCCATTTAGAAATGCAATTTTCACATCCATTTGATAAACCGTCATGTTCTGACTTGCTGCATTGGCAAAAAAATAATCTGATAGCCTCACTGCGAGCAACTGGAGCAAAAGATTCTTCAAAATTAATGCCTTCCTTTAGACGGCATCCCTTAGCAACAAGTCTTGCCTTGTTTTTAGAATGACATCATGCTCATCAAGTTTCACTTTGAAGATCCACTTAAGAGCAATAATCATTGCACAGTCTAGAGTTAGTACCAATTCCCATACTTCAAGTCGATTGAACTTGCGAACTTCTTAATGCATCGCATTAACCCAACAGTCTTTAGAAGATGACAGTCTTGAAATCTTTGGGTTTGACTTTGGTAAGTTAGGAATTATAAATGCACCACAAGGCATAGGTGGCAAGTTGGCTTCGTGTGAACATCGGTCGAGAAGGATTCCCAAAAATGTTGTCAATCGGATGATCATATGTTCGTTTTTTGAGATGTTCATATGGATGAGGGTAGGAACCAGAAGAAGCCGTGTTTATATCTTTTAGGAAGATGTCTCAGAAGAAGATTCAGGAGCAAATAGGTTTTTGAACGGAACACCTTCAAGAGGAGCAAATGAATTCACTTCAAAAGAATTATCGACTGCAATGCCTTGATGTACCGAAGGAGATTGAAGATTTAACAATGATGGTGAATAAATAGTAAATGGAGTATCTTGATCAATTCAAGTAGACACTGACGGACCATTTGAGTTGTACAAAACAGGAGCAGTGACAGCTGGTGGTGTTGGTGTATCATCAGTAGGTGTCTCAAAGTATTCATTAAACATCGGTTCAAGATCTTCAAATGTTTACTTCTAAGAGGTAGATAAAGTACAGTAGGCGTGGAATACTGTACAAGGCCTGAACGAATTGGTTCAGGGGACAAAAGTTTAGACGCAAGTCCTGCACTGATGTGTACAGGAGCCATATGCTCAGTCAGCTCAACGAATGTGTCGTGAATGGTTTCCAGGATTTATCAGGTTCGCTTGTTATAGATTCAGTATCCCTTACTATCTGGAGCATAACCAACGAAGAATCCAATACCAGCTTTAACTTTTAACATCCCCAGATCTTGACTGTCATTTTGTAGGTTAGCATCAAACACAAATAGAAAGACGAGATCCGGTTTCTTGCCATGTATCAGCTCATATGGAGTTTTGTTGTGAAGAGTATGTATCAAGTATCGGTTTTGGGTGTAACAAGCTGTAGTAATTTCTTTCGCCCATAGGAACATCGGGGCCTTGGAGAATGTTATCATGCGTCATGCAGCTTTTACAAGAGAACAGTTTCATCTTTCAACAACTCCATTCTACTGAGAAGTGCATGGAACACTTTTCAGGTGGGTGAAGCCAGTACATTCATAAAATTGAATGAGTTGTTTGTTGATAAAATTCGTTCCATTGTTTGTCCGGATGATTCTGACGGTTTTGTTGAGTCTTACTAGCAGTTGTTTGATGAGTTTTATGATAACTTCTGGATTCTCGTCCTTGGTTCTCAAAAACTTTACCCATGTAAACCGAGAGTATTCGTCGACAACAACGAGTACACATTAATTCCCATTTATACTCTACACACTCATTGGTCGGCCTAGGTCCATGTGAAGGGTGTAAAGAACTTCCATGTTGGTGTTGACAACTTTGGGCTTGTGAGTATGCTTCTTTCGATTACTCAATTGACAAGCCGAACGAAGATGTTCTTTTTCGAACTTTAATCTGGGTAGACCTCATACAAGGTCATTGCGAGCAAGATAATTGACGGTACCAAAGTTCAAGTGATTAAACTTTGTTGCCATAGCCACGATTTGTTCTTTGAGGCCTTTGAGAGAAGGCGAATTGGAGAGGGCCGCATCATGTCTTCGATAGAAAAGGTGCATAGATTTGTGCCATGACTGTCTTTAAGGAGATCAATACCATCCAATTCTCAGACTAAGCATGTGTGTTTTCTAAAGGCAACTTCAAGATCGGAATCAAAATATTGACCAACAGAGAACAGATTATGCCCAAGTCCTTCTACGTAGTATACCCATGAAATTAGCTGTCTCCAAAAACCTAATCTCCATAACCCATAATTACCCCAAAATGGTAGTTCCCGAATCTAACTGTCCCGATAAACTTATTCACGAAATTCTCGAGCCCTGAGCGATCCCCAATCATAGGTTTAGAGCAGCCTGAGTCCAAATATCAAGGGATGAAATGTACGACCTGCATTTAGAAACAGACGAGAGCAGAAAATTTGGAGTTTCGGATCCCCAATTTGAGTTGGGTTCCATTTGGTTAGTGCAAACAAGTTCTGGAGCCACTAAGACCTTAGGTGCATTCGTTTAAATGGTAGAAATTTCACTAGTAGATGCAGTGGGCCTAGTTAAAGGACATTGGGTCTCCAAAGGGAAAGTTCTACCAGTTGGCTTCCATTCCTTAATAGGCACTACATTAGAGTTAGTTATCCTAGTTAAAGGGCACTGTTCTCCTAAAGTGAATTTCCTTCCTGTGGGCTTCCATTGATAACCAACATTGGCAAACAGTTTACCTGTAGCTTTCCAAATTTGTTTACTTAGTTTAGCTCTCCAAACGTTCTTAACTCGGGTTTTGTTAAACGACTTCAGAAATTTCTCAACACATTTATCATGATTACTCGAAATTATGCATTCATTACATGTTTTGCAACATGAATTAGGTTTTGAATTATGACTCATTTTGCTCAAGTTGGACTTAATGTTCCTCATGTGGTCGTCTACTTTCTTTTTAGGGACACTTTTAGCATGAGAAGTCCTATAATTCCTTCTATTTCTCCTTAGTTTAGAATCTCTAGCTTTAGTGTCACTATTTACTTCTGTAGACGGACTAATGGGAATTTTAGTCTTTTTCACTTCCGGTTGCTCAACATGTTTTGATGTGTTGGGATCTGAAGTTTCCAAGGGTATCTCGAAGGTAACATGCTTGTTCTTAGTCATAGATGATGATGCAGTAGACCTATCTCGCTTGCTATCAATTTTAGGCCATGTACCAATAGCATATTCTAAGAGTTCCTGTGATCTATTAGTGAGAAAGCAAGCACCTACAATAGCATCATCAAGTGGTTTTGATATCCTATCCTCTTCAATGGTTTCACGAAGCAAGTCAAGGCACTCCTTAAGATGTTTAAGATAGTATCTATGAACTAACTTATTATTCCTAAGGGGAAGAGGAATATTCACAGCATCAATTGCGTACTTCTTACAAGCAGAAACCTTTTGAACAACATTATCACAAGTGATGATTGGCATTTTCCCTTTCACTAGAGTCTTTAGATTCTCAATCTTTTTAAGCAAAGAAGTTATCTTTTCATTGTTTATATCACGTGTGATCTTAATTGAATCATATAACTCTTTGTAATGTTGTTTAACTTTTGAATTTTCAGCACGAAACCAATCATTTTCATGTTGCAATTTATTGATGGTATCTTGAAATTGAAAATTCTGAGAATCTACAGACAGTGGTTTTTGGGTGCCAATCACATCACTGTTGTGACTTCAATTGGGCAATTTGTGCCCTCAACTTCCGAATCGTGTTCGTGTGAGCTTGAATTTTTTTCATCCCGTTTGGCTAATTAAAAACATGTATCAAATTCAGGAGCATCCGAAGATGTCTTGACATTTGAGATTTTGGTTTTTTCTTCTAGATGTTGATACTTTAACTGTAAGTTAAGATTTTCAACTTCTAGTTTTGAGAAATGCCTGACCATGTTATCATGGTCGTCGTTTTGAATTTTTTGATGTAATTTGAAATTCTCCCCCTCAAGCTCAACAACACGATTTTGGAAAACATTCAATGTAACCGACATCTCATGAAATTGACGAGCAGATAATGCAGAGTCGGTGACAGTGTAGAATACATCTTGTGCAATGCCATGAGCAATCAAGTTTTCATTCATAATGAGAACGTTTTTCCTGTTAATTTCACTGTATTTGAGATCAATAGCCAATTGTTTGCCCTCATTTTCCGCATCTTTAAAAACCTTTTTCATTTGAGTCACATCATCATTAATGGTATTTTTAAGGCCCTCAAAATGTTCTTTGAGAAGATCGAAAAATTGCATGACTTCAGTTAGGTAACACTGTTTAGTTTGCTCAAAACCCCTTTCCCCTTCTGTAATCCCCGTTGGTGTAATTCTTTGTTTACCTGTTTTCTTAAAGTCATTAAACAATTGACCTAAAACATATAACCCAATTATAGTATTACACTGTGTGGGAAGAGTAAATGGTACTAGGTGCCTGGGTGTTCTTAGAGGGTAAATGGTTGGGTCAGCAATCCTAAAGATAGTGCGTGTGTTACCCACAATTCTTTCTGCTTTCATTTTCTCCATGTCAATATTCAAAAAAACTTTATCAGGGAGTTTCTCCCTAGTGTCATTTGTATAATCATAGTGAAGCACAATATTATTAGCTCTGCATTGGGGATCCTTTAATCTCTCAGCAAGTTTCTCCCTAGATCTATCCTCCGCCTCATCAATTTCGTCATAAGATCTCACATCAGGAGAGGCATGGTTAGTTCAAGCATAATGTTTGCATCATATAGCGCAGGTTGCGCACCTATACCATTTCTAAGGAAATTTGCTTTAGGTTTAGACATATCCTTTTCACTAAATTTGTCACTTAATTTCCTATGATTATGCATCATTTGAGCAGATTGAATGGTTTTTGATTAGTGCTTATTCACACAACCTTTTTAGACCTAAAATCAGACCAAATACATCAAATACTAACCAAATATGCCAAGAGAATGTATGTTTTTGTATTTGTGTATGTGCAGGTACGGATATGTGAAAAATGAACAAAAATAAAGCAAAACCGACAAAAACGAGCACGAGATTGGAAAAAGGTAAAAAGCCGAAGCCGAGGAAGAAATTTATCCAAGAAAAGCCCAAAATGACAAAAGTAATCCTTAGAGATTCAGAGAATAACAAAAGAGACTCTTAGTTGAAATATGAAGACCTTTACAATAATGGCCCTCCAAGTTTCAGCAAGTTGTCAACTTTGGTCCTTTGAAAAACTTTGGAAGAAAAGTCAACTCAACTCCTCCAAGTTACAAGATCGTTACGTGTAGTATTTAGTTGCATTTGTAGCGTTTTAATATGTTTTAAGTAGTTTTCTCATGTTTTGTAAAAGTCTAGGGGCTAATTATGCAACAAACTCAAAGATTAGATAAGCCCTAGCCCCTGGCCTATAAATAGATCTCATAAGCCTCATTTGAGAGGTTGGTTAGTTTTAGGGTTGTTGAGGGTTGGTCCTCATAGTAGTAGGAGTAGTGTAGTTTTATTTTTATGAAGTATGTGTTTTATTTTACTTTCTCTCTCTAGCTTTATCTTTCTAAAAATCTCTAATTTTTAGTTGTTAAATTCGTGTTTTTATTGGTGGGATTTATAGTTTATGGTTAAACTCGGTTGTTTAGTAATAAATTTGGTGAAAAACATTAGTTTTTAAGTTTTATTTTGGATCAAAATGGTGTTTTGTAATGTTTTTAATTTTATCGAGTTAGTGTTTTAATTTTTTTTTATCGAGTTACAAAAGTTACAAAAAAAAAAAAAAAATTATCGAGTTATAAAAAAAAAAGGAGTTTATATCGAGTTACATATTTTAAAAAATGTTGAGATTGAGCTTTTGAGTGCCAAGGACTTATTTGCAATTTAAAAATTATCGAGTTACAGAAAACAAAAACAAAAAGTTTTCGAGTTTGGAAATTTTACAAACATATATCGAGTTAGAGTTTAACTACTACTTATCGAGTTTGATTTTTTCTTGGCTGCATTGCAAAAATGGTTATCGAGTTAGCATTTTTGCAATCCATCGAGTTTGGTTTCTTTGTCCATCGAGTTTGAAAAGTTTTTTAAATAACCGAGTTTGGCTAAAAAATATAGTAGTGGTTATCGAGTTAGGCTGTTCTCTAGGGACTCAAATGCAATTTTTTATCGAGTTAGTTGCAAAAGATTTCTTTCCGAGTTTACTTTTTTTTATTAAATAGTCATCGAGTTTAGTTTTTGTTATTTTTCTAGTATTGATTTTACCAAGTTTCATTTCTTTTGGCGAGTTAGCCAAGATTATCGAGTACGATAATCATTGCCTCATCGTTTATCGAGTGATGATCTCTTATGCTTTATGCTTAGGCGAAACTCTGCCGAATTTTATTTTGGCTTATCTAGTTTGTTTCTTTTATCGAGTCTTTTTATTTTATCAAGTAACTTTATTTTATTAAAATGAGTCTCGAGTAGTTTATTAGTATTTGCTTAGTGGCACGAGTTTGTGAGTTAAGTGTAGTCTTAAAAGGGGTCGTGATTAATAATCGTTATGATTATTTAGACTTGTAATTTTATTATTTGAAGGGCAAAAGCCGGAGAATAATCAAATTACACATCTAGTAATTATTTTCTTTTTAAAGGATCATTTTCAAAATAAACCAACGTTGTGAGAAAATAGTTTTGTTTAAGGAAAATAATTCGTCGTCAATCCTTGGCCCACACTTGATGAACTTATTCACGTCGCTTAGAAAACATATTGTTTTTAAATTCATTTCCAGTCTTAATTTCTTATCGCGTTTTAAATCTCGTTTTTCTTTAGTTATTTTATCCAATGCTTGTTTTATTTGTTTGTTTTCTTTGCGTCGTTTTATTGTTTCTTTTTACTTTAACTGCGTTTTAAATCCTTTTAGTAGTGTAATCAAAAACCAACCAAATCATCTTTTTAATTCCATTCACTTCACAATCACGCGACACAAGCCGACTCAATCGCCGTCTTACCTTCGTTGGGACATAACGACCCGGGGAACATACTTTCACGAGTGTTTCTTCGGAAAATAATTAATTATACTACAAAACGACTAAAATCAAAATGGCGCCGCTGCCGGGGAAGGTTTGAAACGAGAGCGTCGTACTTGTATCGTTTGTTGGTGATTTGAAGACCCTTCTCCCAAGAAGTTATCGTTTTTTTGTAAATATTCTCAAAAAAAAAAAAAAAAAAAAAAAAAAAAAAAAAAACAAAACAACATGGAAAATATTAAAAATATATAAAAACGCAAAAAGATTTTCCTTTTCTACTTTGATTTTCTTTTTCAAAAATTTAAAAACCAAAAATAATCTTCTTATCCTCTTATCATTTGATTCTTTTTCTCTTACCCTCTAAACCGATAATTCTTATGGATCCAATTTGTTTTAAATGTGGAGAACCGTTCTTTGAAGGTTCATGTTTTTGGTGTACATGCGGACGGTGTGGTAACGATATTCGAGACGGAAGTTGTTAGTTTTGCGATTCAAATACGTACAACAACTGTCCAAATTTTTCCGACTACCCACCTCAGCCCGATTCATTTAATCAACAAATTTGCAAAGAATGTGGATTTACTCATGGATTTTGTATGTGTTATGCTTCAAAAGCTGAACCCACATTCACCTCCGATCATGATCCGAACTTTTCCAATTATTATCACAACGATTTCAATTCTTATGAGCAAGTACCATATTTCAATGATAATTCGTTCCAAAGTTTATCTAATTTTGAAAATTGTGGGGGATCGTTTGAAAATTTTTGTTATGAGCCGAATTCATGTTACGATTCTCATGGTTTTAACCAACCCCCACAAACTCCCGACATGGTTCAAGTTTCGAATGAAGTTATTGATGAAATGAAATCCCTTACTGCAATGGTACGAGAGTTCATGGCTAATCGTATTACATATACTCCCGATCCTAATGAGAAGTCCATGGAAGAATTACTTGTCGAGGAAAGAGAGGCTAAATTACGAAAGACTTTTATTCACGACGATTCCGATGATGAGGATTCCATCTAAATTGGGGGAATTTACACTTCATCTGCTGAAATCACACCCATCAAAGAAGAAAAGAGTATTGCAGAATTATTAGCAGAAGAGCAGATGAAGAATATCCGAGCTTTATATGCTGATAAAAAGGTCGACGAAGACGTTCTTGAAATTTCAGATTCATCTCCGAGTGGCAATCCCACTCCATCCTCTGATCCTCTCATTTCCAACTCTTTCCATCCTTCTCTAGAACCAGTTGAGAGGAGCGATGTCTTTTTAGATGAGATCGAGGCTTGTCTTGCTAATAATCATTCTGATTCCGACGATGATTGTACTTCTTTATCTTGTGGAGATATCGATTACATTGAGGAGTTACCTTCTGAGCTCGTCAGCTTAGAAGAAGAGAATGATGAAGAAGCTGACACTGAAATTCAAGATGAAGCTCTTCGTGAGAAATTATCCAAAGTTTATCTTCTTATTTCTAAGATCGAGGCGTTGAATGATCCTCCAATTTCTTCTCCTATCCCCAATATGGATAGTGATTTCTTACTCGAGCTTGAAATTTTTCGATTTGAAGAGACGAGTAGTGGCAGTCCCACTACTCATGCTGATATCTCTCTTCCGGATTATGAGTGCTTTAACTTTGAGATCGACTCTGTGCTTATTTCCGATAATCCGTCACGTGATCCTCTTTTAGAGGATGTCGACCTATTTATTGTTGCGGATGACTCGATACCACCGGGTATTGAGAATGACGAGAATGATATTCTTTTCGATTCACTTTCTTCTCGTCCGCCCGCGAAACCACCCGATGTAGTTTTTGAATCAGATACGAATGAAGATATTTTTGAAGTGGTGGACGAGATTTCTGATTATGATAATCCTGTGCTTGATATTTTACCCACCCAACCCACCCGTGATTCAGAAATCGACTTTGTTTTAATTATCTGGGTGTTTTATCCGTTCTTTACTTATCCCCTTATTTCTTCTCTTTTCCACTCCACCGGGAGTGAGGATACCGTCTTTGACCCCGGCATCTCCGTTTATGCCGGTTGTCCGTTTTATCTGCTCTCCCCAAGGACGAATTAATTCGGCGATCGAGTCAAGCTCATGTGACTCGGTAATCAACAACAAAGCGCTTCGTGGGAGGCACCCCATGCTTATCCATTTCATCTTCTTAATTTTCTATTTTCTTAAATAACGTGACGTGAGGAGGGCGACCTCTTCCATATCTTGTGTTTTGTGGTTGTTTGTGAATGTTCAGGAATTTCCCCGAAGTTTGAGGATTCTCGTGCTCGTGGTTTGTCGTTCTCTCCACTCGAGTCTCATCCTTCGCTGCTCTATTGGAAATTCACCATATCCAAAATCTTATCGACTAACGTTCATCTCTTGGCATACTTAATAAACGGCCTTAGATTTTACGTAGGATTACCTTTACCCTTAAAACATTGAGGACAATGTTTCACTTTAGTCTGGGGGGTGAATCTTTGATTCGATTTGACCTGTACCTTCGTCTGAGCTGTTTAACTTACGTAACTCCGTTTTCCACCAAAAATTTTAAATTTTCGTCACCTTTTTATATGTAAAAAAAAAAAAAAAAAAAAATGAAAAAAATAATATATATGACATGAATAATAAGTTTTGACACCTTGTTTTGATTTTCCTACCGGCGAGAGTAGAAATAAATGTTTCGACTTGACCGGGCGTGTTGAGCCCTAGCTTGTTTCCCTTAACCAAAATAATCAAAAGATTATGGCTAAGCATCCGCGGATCTCATTATTTGGGATTTTAAATTTGCGGAGATCGAGGAATGATAGAGTTTATTTAGAAGTTTCGTGCTATACACGGATCGCATTACTGGGATTTAAAAAACCCACGAGAGGTACTTGTGGCCTCCTTGTTCCCACAAGCTTGCACACCAATATATAATAGATGTCTAGGATTAATTAAGGGTATATGGTTTGGGCAATACTTAGTTTTTTCTCGTTCCCAACAAAATCTCTGCATATGGGGGTTTGGTACACATAGGGGTACTGCCAGTGTTACGGTGAAATAGACTATTGCATCTTGCCGGTTCGCAGCCGATGTTGTGATCTTAGTAAAGGCCGTAGGACTCGGGGTTTGGCATATGATTATGAATATCAATAATAATAGTCCAAAGCCAAATAAAAAGGCAGAGGAATCCAAAGCTACAAAAAGCAGCGGATAGAAACCCAAAGTCATAATAAAGCTCTTACATCTTAGCGGCTCATAAACCGTTGACTGTAAAAGAATAAAGGACTAAGGACCAAAGTATTATTTAAAGTGCTTATGATTATGCAAAAATGCCAAGCTTCGACTCCGGGGGTTTCCCTAATAAAAAGCTTCCGTTTCGGGTATCAAACATGGTATGTCTCGGTCGTAAATAAAAAAAGGGAGCCTCCACAAATCGTGTTAAATCAGAGACCTTCATGTGGACCCGATTTCTGTATGCAGGGGTTTTCGAGGGAAAGTTTGGAAACTACTTAGCGTTCAAATTTTGTGCTCTTATCGGACTAACAAATATCGAAACGAGAAAATATGAAGCAATTCATTTCTCACAAATTAAAATCTTGAGATACAAAACTTAGAACCTGGGGACAAGAGGTAATACACAAGTAACTTTTGTGGGCAGTGTTAGCATCTAACTTCTGGATAAACAATGATCTCGATTTTACGCTTAGTTTGGGGGCTTGTGAAAAATCAAGGATGACGATTTTTATCCGTACGGTCTCTTCTCTGTGAGAAGTATTTCTACTCGTTGACCCTGAAAATTATCAACAGATAAGAATTGATAATGAAAGTCAAGGCAAACCGTCACATATATAAATGAAAAAAAAAATACAAAAAGAGTAGTTGTAGTGTTATTCCTGAAAATCGGAAAACGGAGCATTTTTGAGAATAAATGATTTTACTATCTCTTTTGAACGTCATTGCTACCTTACAACGTCAGTAAAGAGAGGATTTGAAATTATTTATCTCTTAAGCGTGAGGTGATGACATTGCGTGAGGGCACGGCAATACCTTAGTCTGGGGGATTTTGATTAGTGCTTATTCACACATCTTTTTTAGACCTAAAATCAGACCAAATACATCAAATACTAACCAAATATGCCAAGAGAATGTATGTTTTTGTATTTGTGTATGTGCAGGTACGGATATGTGAAAAATGAACAAAAACAAAGCAAAACCGACAAAAACGAGCACGAGATTGGAAAAAGGTAAAAAGCCGAAGCCGAGGAAGAAATTTATCCAAGAAAAGCCCAAAATGACAAAAGTAATCCTTAGAGATTCAGAGAATAACAAAAGAGACTCTTAGTTGAAATATGAAGACCTTTACAATAATGGCCCTCCAAGTTTCAGCAAGTTGTCAACTTTGGTCCTTTGAAAAACTTTGGAAGAAAAGTCAACTCAACTCCTCCAAGTTACAAGATCGTTACGTGTAGTATTTAGTTGCATTTGTAGCGTTTTAATATGTTTTAAGTAGTTTTATCATGTTTTGTAAAAGTCTAGGGGCTAATTATGCAACAAACTCAAAGATTAGAGAACCACTAGCCCCTAGCCTATAAATAGATCTCATAAGCCTCATTTGAGAGGTTGGTTAGTTTTAGGGTTAGTCTTAGGGTTGTTGAGGGTTGGTCCTCATAGTAGTAGGAGTAGTGTAGTTTTATTTTTATGAAGTATGTGTTTTATTTTACTTTCTCTCTCTAGCTTTATCTTTCTAAAAATCTTTAATTTTTAGTTGTTAAATTCGTGTTTTTATTGGTGGGATTTATAGTTTATGGTTAAACTAGGTTGTTTAGTAATAAATTTGGTGAAAAACATTAGTTTTTAGGTTTTATTTTGGATCAAAATGGTGTTTTGTAATGTTTTTAATTTTATCGAGTTAGTGTTTTAATTTTTTTTTATCGAGTTACAAAAGTTACAAAAATAAAAAAAATTATCGAGTTATAAAAAAAAAGGAGTTTATATCGAGTTACATATTTTAAAAAATGTTGAGATTGAGCTTTTGAGTGCCAAGGACTTATTTGCAATTTAAAAATTATCGAGTTACAGAAAACAAAAAAAAAAAAGTTTTCGAGTTTGGAAATTTTACAAACATATATCGAGTTAGAGTTTAACTACTACTTATCGAGTTTGACTTTTTCTTGGCTGCATTGCAAAAATGGTTATCGAGTTAGCATTTTTGCAATCCATCGAGTTTGGTTTCTTTGTCCATCGAGTTTGAAAAGTTTTTCAAATAACCGAGTTTGGCTAAAAAATATAGTAGTGGTTATCGAGTTAGGTTGTTCTCTCTAGGGACTCAAATGCAATTTTTTATCGAGTTAGTTGCAAAAGATTTCTTTCCGAGTTTACTTTTTTTTATTAAATTGTCATCGAGATTAGTTTTTGTTATTTTTCTAGTATTGATTTTACCAAGTTTCATTTCTTTTGGCGAGTTAGCCAAGATTATCGTGTACGATAATCATTGCGTCATCGTTTATCGAGTGAGGATCTCTTATGCTTTATGCTTAGGCGAAACTCTGCCGAATTTTATTTTGGCTTATCTAGTTTGTTTCTTTTATCGAGTCTTTTTATTTTATCAAGTAACTTTATTTTATTAAAATGAGTCTCGAGTAGTTTATTAGTGTTTGCTTAGTGGCACGAGTTTGTGAGTTAAGTGTAGTCTTAAAAGGGGTCGTGATTAATAATCGTTATGATTATTTAGACTTGTAATTTTATTATTTGAAGGGCAAAAGCCGGAGAATAATCAAATTACACATCTAGTAATTATTTTCTTTTTAAAGGATTATTTTCAAAATAAACCAACGTTGTGAGAAAATAGTTTTGTTTAAGGAAAATAATTCGTCGTCAATCCTTGGCCCACACTTGATGAACTTATTCACGTCGCTTAGCAAACATATTGTTTTTAAATTCATTTCCAGTCTTAATTTCTTATCGCGTTTTAAATCTCGTTTTTCTTTAGTTATTTTATCCAATGCTTGTTTTATTTGTTTGTTTTCTTTGCGTCGTTTTATTGTTTCTTTTTACTTTAACTGCGTTTTAAATCCTTTTAGTAGTGTAATCAAAAACCAACCAAATCATCTTTTTAATTCCATTCACTTCACAATCACGCGACACAAGCCGACTCAATCGCCGTCTTACCTTCGTTGGGACATAACGACCCGGGGAACATACTTTCACGAGTGTTTCTTCGGAAAATAATTAATTATACTACAAAACGACTAAAATCAGTTTGGCATTGCGTGTACAACTTATCTTCCAATTTATTTTTCAACACTTTGAGATTTGAGAAATCATTTAGAAGTTTTGTTTCTTTATCTTTGAACTCGTGTTTGAGTGTGGTTAAGCCCTTTTGAATCTCTTGTTTTTGTTTAACAGTTTGATCCAGTTGTTTTTGCAAAGATTGTAACTCCTTTTTCAATGTTTCTCGCTTAAGATTATTTTCAGATATGTAAGCACGCATTTGCCATTCCATGTTCTGCTCACGTCCAGTGAGTTCAAATCTAGCACGTTGTTCGTACATTGCCACCTGATCCTTAAGGATATTAAGTCTCGTGGTCAAAGAGTCATCAGGGATAAAGGCAGTGTTCTCATGCAACAAATAATCATCATTTAGAACAGAAGATGCACAACAAGGTTCAACAGACACTTCGTTGTGTTTCACATGTTGTTCACATGGGTCAACATTGTTATTTCCCATGTCCACAACATCTGAATCAACATCGTTTGTCAGTTGAACTTTGTTAGGAATCTTTTGTTCATCAACCATGTCATACAGTTCTTGTACCTTAGCACATGACACCTGTTCATTTGTCGGTCTGATATGTGCTTCCACGTCATGTGTAACAGGAGTCATTGAACTGTTGGTGGTGTCAAGCTTAGCAATCTCTAATCCTCTGCCTTCGGTGACCATTGACCCAACATCTGACATTTTACCCGAATCCACAATACCATCACTTGATTGCACCCGACATGCCTTTACCTTGTCTTCAAACTTAAGTTTCTGTTGTACTCCTTCCTCACTGTACTCCTTAACCTGACTCTCTAGAGATGAGAGTTGTACCTTATCTTGTTGATGAGCAGTATCCAAGACAGGTGTAGAAAGCCTTTCAGACGAGTCATTAGTAATTCTCTTATCAGCAAAGGTGTCATTGCATTGCTCTGGAGATGAGTGTTTCCTTTTTACTTGTTGGTGAGAAGTATCCACATCTTGTGTAGAGAACCCTGCTGACGATTCATTAGTAGTTCTTTCTATAATGACAGTGACACTTGATTGCTGTAGATGTGCACGTGCCTCAATAAACTCCTTGACATTCCCAGTGAGTTGGAGTAAAGTGTCTCTAAAAGCATCCACTTCGAATCCAGTATGATTGGGAAACCGTTTACTCGTCATTTGAGAGTCATAATCATACTCCATTGTGAATCTTGAGTCAATGAATGCTTGGAGTTGTTTGAGAATCACACCGTATGCTGCAGTGCAGCAGCTTTCAGAGAAATCTGTTCTGTCCATTTGTTGTTGCAGTTGATCCAAGTACAGGGTCATTGTGACAGTGAATGACTCAATGTCATGTCCAAAGAGTGTCACGAATGCACGTCTATATCCTCCAGAGTAACCTGATTGTTCAAAGAGACATTTGCTATGGGAGTGAAGTAATCGAAAGCACTCTGTACAACTTTCAGTAATCGACGGTATGGGTAGATAAGTATCGGATTGTGCTGCTCGAGTGTCGTCTGAAGGGGTTCTTGCTATGGTGGACAGAGATATGTTGTTTAGTTGTGATTTGGTTTGGTTGATGCAAGTTGGGCCTCCAAAATTCGGTGAAAATTTGGTCTAAATGCTTAAAACCTCAATAACTTCACTCCGGACATTTTGACAGCTGATTCGCTGAAAACGGAGTTACGGTTCAAAAGTTATGACCGTTTGAAGTTTTGACGTAAAAAATGTCAACTTTGGTCAAACTGCAAAATTGGCAAATCACAAGATGACCAACTCGCTAACTTACTAACTCGCTGAATCACCAACTCGCTACAAACTCGCTAGAATCACCAACTCGCTAAAATTACCAACTCACTAAACTTACCAACTAGCTAACTTGAGCAACTCGCTGGAATCTGATCAACTCGCTGGAATCTAATCAACTCGCTGGAATCTGATCAACTCGCTGGAATCTGATCAACTCGCTGGAATCTGAACAACTCGCTGGAATCTGATCAACTCGCTAGAATCTGATCAACTCGCTAGAATATAATCAACTCGCTGGAAACCAAATCTCCGGTCAGGCAACTCGCTAGACTGCCAACTCGCTAGACTGCCAACTCGCTGCTTAATAAGACAGAAAGGTCACTTTCTAGCGTTTTGTCCGTTTGTCCCAAAATAGCAAACTTCCAAATCGCTACATTCAACTCGCTAGAAAATCCTGCCAACCCTCTACCAAGAATGATCAACTCGCTAGTATGAAACACTACACGAATTTCACTTTTCTCCTAACAAATGAATGATTCAACCTTTCCAAAGGCAAACCAAAGAACATATGACTCAACTAATCAAGAAAGTATAAGAAAAACGTCAAGAATAACATCTAACGAGATCAAACTATGATGAGAACCACAACACCATTCGAACCAAACTAAAACCACAAAACCATACAACAAATCCGTGAGTATGCAATCCCTAGGATGAAACCATGGCTCTTGATACCAATTATAAGTTACTCATAATCTTAAACACGTATGGTTTCTTGTGGTTATATGGATCGAATTAGGTGAAGAGATTAGAGAGATGTAGAAAGAAAGGTGGGAGCCTTTTTGAGAGAGAAACAATGTGTGTATTAGCTTGTAACTAATGAAAGGTCCAACACTCTCCCTTGGGTGGGAGAGGGTATATATACTACAACTACTTGTGCTCCATGAAACGAGCTGTAGAGTGAGCTGACAGTGGGTAAAGACCCGACCCACTCTACGAAAACTATTTACATATATTAACTACTATTACTAACTACTACAATAAATACTACGAGCTACACAATGCTAAACAATGCTCGGGGTGACCGAGTCTTCATATGAATAAACGTATTCCTAACATATAACAAGAAACTCGGGGTAATCATCTAAGAAAGCATATTCCATCTGAGGTGGGAGCTCCTTCAGTTTAGGGACAGATGTCGTTTCCTTCATACTTTCAAAGGTTTTTCTTAAATCGTCTTCTTGTAACGAATTTGGTACATCTGCTTCCCCTTAATCATTTCTAAGTTCAGCTTCATTAACACTTTCTTCATTTGCCTCTTCGCCATCTATATTGCAATGCTCATCATTCAAAAGGATTGAGTTTAATTGTTCTTGAGGAAGAAAGTCTTGTGTGAGGTCCTCAATTGTTGATTCAATTAAATCTACATCCTCAATGTCATCATCTGTGAATGTGGCGTATTTCATTGATCGCTCCAAATCATATGTTACCTTCTCATTGCCAAATTTCAAGAAACTTTTCTTGTTAAACACATCGATCATGGCGTGTGCAGTAGCTAGACAGGGTCTTCCAAACAAGATTGGAATATCAACATCTTCTTTCATGTTAATTACCACGAAGTCAACCGAAAATACGAACTTATCATACGAACTTATCAATTTTCACCAGAACATTTTTGGCTACACCCATCGGATACTATGTAGATTTGTTTGCTAGTTCAATGCCCATTCGAGTTGGTTTTAGCACGTCTAATTCCAACCTTAGATACAAAGAATCAGGTAGTAGGCTAATACTTGCTCCCAAATTGGCTAGTGCTTTATCAAAGTGGTTCCATTGTTTGTACATGGAATGGTAAAACTTCCAGGATCCTTCTCTTTAGAAGGTATTTTGTTCATTAGTACCGAGGAACATATTTCATTTAAAGTGACCCGCGTTGGGTTTTCATGTCTCCTTTTGGTAAGAAGATCCTTTATAAAACTTAGCATATTTAGGCATTTGCTCTAGAGCCTCCACAAAAGGTATGTTGACGCTAAGATCCTTGATTCTTTTGAAGAATTGCTGAAATTGTTGTTGCTCCTTTTTCTTTTTTTAATTCTCCCTGGGAATGGAATGGGAGGAACATATGGTTTTGGCCTATTTTCGTTGACAGCAATTGGTTGTACTAACATTCTTGCTATTTCTACCTGTAGAGGTTTCGTTTTTGTTGTCATTTGTTGTAGATAGATATGTTGGTTCTTTGTAGTTCAACCCACTTATTATAGTGATGGTGTGAGCTAAATCTCGGGGTACTAGGGAGCTCACCAGCATCCCTATTTCGAATAGATTCAGCCAAATTTCCCACTTGAGCTTCCAGTTTCCTGATTTCATCAGCTTGAGTTTTTAAAATACTGTGATATTCCATCTTAATTCCCCAAATTATTTCTTGACTTTCAACTTGATTGTGGAAGGTCTCTCTTATAAAAAAAACTTGACAATTAATTCAAAGCTCATTACCCTATGTTCAATGGGGCTTATCGAAAATACCTTGCACCATTTTCACTTCCTCGGTGAGTGAGTTCATGTCGGACTCAAATTCTTCAAGATATTTCAAAATTGAGCATAGTTTCATTGGTTCAGCAGAGGTAGGTTCTTGGTCTTCATGCCAAGTTGACGAACGTCGGGCAACTTCTTCAATTTTCTCCCGGCCCTTTACTGCAGTCATCTTTGGGATAGGTTCCTTAAAATCCAACATTTTTCTAGCCTCGACATTCAGCCCGTTGTAAAATATTTTGGAGTTTTTCATGTTGTTAAGCTTGTGCTCCGGCATTTGAATCGTAAATCTTCAAATCTTTCCTAGGCTGAGAACAAAGATTCATTTGGTTTTTGTTGGAAGTTTCTGATTTCTTCAAGCTGCTGCAGAATTCTTGACGGAGTTTGATATTCTTTAAGAAAAGCTTTCTTTAATGAATCCCAGGTAGTTATAAGCCCTTGAGGTAACTTTTTAACCCACGTCCTTGCTTTTCCTTTTAACGAGAAAGGAAATCCCCATCATCATCACTTGGTCTTTTGATACTTCGGGTGTTTGAAATAGATTGATGATTTCGCTAACCTCTTGATATGTGTTCACGAGCTTCCTCGTTGTCTTCTCCAGTGAATATTTATCTTTTCAGTTCGTCAAGACATAATTCCTAGAATTCAAATTTTATATTTTGTTCGAGAACGGGTCTTACGATTCCTGGTTCACAACGCACAGAAGTTTAATAATCTTTAATAGTTAACGCCATAGAAAATATAAACACTTAAATAAAATCCTAACTAGTTCCCCGGCAGCGGCGCAAAAAACTTGATGCAGGATTTACTGACCAGGTTTTAATATTTATAAGTTGCTCGTCTACCTAAGGTCAACCTAATGCACTATCGGGCAGTGTACCCGGTCGTGTATGGTATTGCTAACGGTAAAGCCAAGGTCATACCAAGAGCTATGCGTGCGGATATTATCTAAGTTTAGTGTCACTAGCTTTAAAAGGGGGTTTTTTAATAATTGATTAATTAAACTACGGAAATGAAGTAAAATAAAAGCAAGTAGATAAATGAAGGGAAATCAGATGGGAGAAATGTGTTAACCTAATTACTACTCTTGTTATTATCATGAAAAGTTTTCTATAATGCATCATATCGTTTCATCTGGGGATTCAAGTCGATAGACTCAGATGGTCAAATCGTCTAATCCTATCTTACACCTTGCCCTATTCCTATGACGTTGATAATAAGAGTTCGCTGGTTGACCTGGGCCTACAAGATGCAAGAGTCGTTAAGCGCCTCTACTAACTTAGAATAGTCTAATGGGACACGGCCGGTCGGAACTTACATCCCTTCTAATTCCCTAAAAGCAAGTCTGTTTGGTAGGTGGTCATTCGTTGAAATTTCCACATGAATGGTGATATTTCTATCACCAAAACACACCCTTATCAGCTATGGAACCTATGGTAAATTCTCCTAACCTCAATGGAACCACCAAACATCGTTACTACCGAAACTATAGTGTCTTAAGACATGCTAAGAAAGTATACAAATAAAGTGATACTAAATACGAGAGAAACTAAATCATGGCAATAACAATTTCATAATGAGGCTAACACCAAAGGTGTTTAGCCACTCATACTCATAAATGCAGAAAAATAAATGTTTGACATAATCAATGTAAACATGAATTCAATACAAATGAAATAGATGATAAAACTTATGATTATGGCATGAATTCTCCTTTAGAAATGACTTGTATGCTAGTAGAACTTTGTTTCCATGCTCCCTATAGCGCTCTACTCTGCTACGGCGTAAGCTCTAGGTTTGACTACGCCGTAGCCCTTGTAAATATCAACTACACCGTAGCTTGATCATTGGCTACGGGCGTAGAACTCTCGTTAACACATCTACGGACATAGATATATTAGGGAACTATGTCGTAGCTTCATCAAGGATCACGGAAATTCTTTTAAGTATTAGAATGAAGATCTACGGCATAGCTTGAATGTTAGCTACGCCCGTAGAAGTCTCGTAGTTGAAACTACGTCATAGTCAAGATATGGACTACGCCGTACATCTTTGGTCTTCGTTGACTTTAGTCTTCAGTGAGTACTACGGCGTATGTAGAGAATACCTATACGCCGTAGTTAGTGCTGATTGTGCATGCTTCAAATATTTTCAATAATAACCTTCCAATTACGCGTCTTTTCGTTCCAATGCTCATCTTTGCCATGAAAACATAATTTAAACAAATAAGAGTATATATCCTAGTAAAATAATACAAAAGATAAGTAAAAATAGGGAGAAATTAACACTAAAATATTGGCACTATTCGACGTTATTAGGGCATCAAGTTTGTCATTTCTATAAATATTTTTCTTTCTTTTCATTCCATCTAGAGCTTCATTTCTCCCTCTCCTTCAGATTTGTGCTTTTTACTACCACCCGTTAACCCCCCCCCCCACCCCCCCCCCCCACCCCTCACCGACCTCAACTCCAAGAAAACTCTACCTTAAGTTTCTATTCTTGATCTGAAGTTTGGGGGACCCATCTCTCTCTATCAACAACAACGGATGATGGTTGAAAAGAGAGAGATCTAAGTGTTGGTGTATTAAAAAAAAAAAAAAAAAGGCATGATTAACTAAAGTATTAAATTAAAGCATACACGTCGTAGAATTATTTGTGGTTTGATATGATATGTTGTTTAGTAAAGTTTTCTTTTTAACTAAGTAAACTATAGGTGACATCCATATCTTGTTTACAATTTTGAGATCCAATTGTTTTAAACTTTTAATTGATATACCATCTCATATACATTTTACCTTGCTTCTGTTGCATTGTATATTGTGTATGATCTCAAGAAAAGGTTAAAATATTGTTGTTATTTTTGTAATCTTTTTCATTACACTTGTTTATGCTCCGGTTATTTATTTTTCATATGAAAAAACCATCTGAGGTACGCAAGCACAATAAAAGTAATTTTTGTATTATGATATAGTAAATCACTTCTCAGTTTAATAAGATATTAGGTATCATCAATTAATGACACAATATGAAGGAATTACACTTGTTTCTTATTGTTATTAATTTTGTCTCCGATTAACATTGTAATGTTAATTTGTTGCTGCACTTAAAAGTTGTGTAGTATTTTTTTTTTTTTATTTTTTTTTTTCAACTCTATTGTGATTTACAAGACCAACAAATGTTCTATTGTGATTACATAACGAGAATTATTTTATATTCTATCATGTTATGGTTGAAAAAAAATATATATTAGAACATCAAGTTCTAATATGATTCTTTCAAGAGTCAATTCATACCTCATGTTATGATTATATTTATTCATAATAAAACGTCAAGTTTTATTACAATGAATAAATGAAAAATACAATAACTTCAAGTTATTGTATCTCTTTTAATGAACTTCAAGTTCAATTATTATTTCTCTCAAGAGAATCAAAATATCAAACCTCACGTTATGTTTAGAGGAAAAAAAAAAGTATGAACCTCAAGTTCTACTACGATGAACATAATCAAAATACAATAACCTCAAGTTATTGTTTTCATGTTCAATCAATATTCTCAAAAAGAAAAAAAATTTAGAACCTCAAGTTCTAATATGGTTGATCAATTGGATCAACATAATCTCATGTTATGCATTAAAAAAAAGCATAAGCGAGTTCGGTCTCACTATTTCAGTGTTAGATCTAAATTAAAAAGAAAATGTATAACGGTGAAAGATCCGTTAAATGTATGTCAAAGTATATAAGAAAGTTTTGACCATCATAAGCAAGAGATCTTGCAATATGCAAGCACACTTTTTTCGCAATATAAGTAGTACATCTGAATGATGAAAAGAAAAAAGCGATAAGATGGTTAATGCCTCGAATATACTCATATATCGAGAACGATGCTTTGATATAAAAGAAATGGGCATGTTTGAACAAACACGATAAACCCGTTTACTAAATTTGCTCGGGTTGGCAACCTAAAGTTGCAACATAAAGATCTCCATTCCCTCAAGTGAATGAGATAAAATGATCAATTTGAGATCCTAATTCCCTCATGTGAATGTGATAATATAATGATAAATGGTTAAAGATCATTTATCATGGTAAATGTTATGGTCGAGGTAGTATGACAATGACAAACCACTAGTAGTGGCGAAAATACAATAAGTA
>JARVZY010003385.1:10000-30572 GCA_030686995.1 Artemisia argyi | reverse complement strand
TATGTAGTCATATAAAACCACAGATAATAAAACTAAAAACTAATATGCAAAACAGAAGAATTCCTTGTTACTGCTTGCAGTAGTAGCTTGGTTGATTATTAAAACTACGGTGGCATTCCCCAAAATCCAAGCAGCATATCTCTTTCTATTGTTTCCAAACAGCCCCACCATAATCCAATGCTCAATGTTCTTTTGCGCTCTATCTCAGCAGATTCAGAAGTACAGATGCTGAATCACCAGATTTGCTGATCGCATGACAGAGTAAACCGTTTCTGGTTTATGGAATGAGTAGACCAGGCATCTAAAAGGTGGCACATACATATATATTTGTTCCAACTTGCATGAGAGAGACCGAATATGAGTGGATGGAGCAATGAACAGGGTTGTTTGGACACAGGTGAAACGATGATGCTGCTTGGTAGAGGTGGCAATATGCATAAGCCTATTGAGGTTTTATGCATTAATACCAGTTTGACACTTTGACGCCTTCCCACTTTAAGTAAAATATTTTAGCTGATCCAGTTGACCCATTTGAAATGAAGCACAATACCCACTAAATGGGTATAAAAAAGATTTCATCATACTGCTCGGGGTTTAGATGTCTGGCATTTTTGTCCAGATTTCAACTTTTTTTAATATGCAGTACTAGACTATATGTTGGCATAAAAAAGATTTCATCATACTGGGGTACTTTTAGAGGAATACTGAAACCAGAAAGTATAAAAATACTACAGAAACACCCAAACATACTTTAGTCATGTCAGCTACAGTCCGGTAGATAAAGGTTATTATACTATAACAATATAAATCTACAGCGTACTTTAAATAGTAGAGCCCGGTGTCTGCAAAGGCCAACAGAAAGGCTACCCATTGGAAGTACAACAGATCCTAGACAATCTTTGAGATCCTCACTGCACTCCTTCCACATTGAAACCAAATCATCTTCTCCATTTAAAGTTGCACCCCTTGTGAAACAAAAAAAAAAAATATATACAATTCAAATCGTAAGATATAATATATTACGAGTAATAGCCATGGCACAAGGCTGGGTAATGATCCAAAACAGCTACTTTTCGGTACGAGTAGAGATGAGTTTGGCAAGTTTAGTTGTGACCCAAAACACTTTCCATCAAGAAATTATTAACTCTCATATAAATAGTTAATGTGTCAAAAAGGATTACAAATATAAGAAAATTTAACTACAAAGTTAAATTAATAACATACTTCAAAAAACTTTTGACCAATTAGACATGTGTCCTTTTTTACCCTTTCGACACTTGGAAAATAAAACATAACCTAGTACCACCTCTAGATGCGTACATTTCTCAAAGTTGCTGCTAAATGAAAAAGTTGAATACTCACCCCATTCGATTGCAGACAAGCTTCGCAAGTTGGTCAACAACCTCTAATGTGGTTATGCTATTACAGGAAATGCTATGAATCCGGTTTTGTAGTTCCCTGAGGCTAGGATCACTTCGGCGATCGATCAAAATCACTTCAATCGAAGATTCACTGCCAGTATCAATGGCCTTTAGCAATTCAAGAGATGGAATTCTTCCACTTTCTTGTAGATCGCAGCACATCATCCATATATAAGGATCCATCCCATATATCAAGTAAAATCCATCAGGGACTTTGTCAAAGTATGACAAACAACCATTCGCCTAGTTACAACAGAACCCTTAGAGTTGGAATACATGATATGTAATCTTAAAGTATTGAATCTTGACTAGATAGTACAGATTTGACAGCTTATAACATATGTGTTTATTATTGAGGAAGAGTTGCAGAAATAGGTAACCAATTTACACAAAAATATACTTCGTATTGGAATTTGAACATGTTACCCGGTCAAAGTGATGATATGGCAGCTGAAGTGAGTAATTTGACCAATTTTAACTTTTTTCCTTACTTGTCACTGATTTGAGACCTGGATAACAATTAACTTGGAAGATTACCTTCAACGGAAAGTTTTAAAACTTTGATGGTATTTTTGGGGTTAAATTAAAGAATTGTAATTTAGATATAGTTGGTTACCATATTCTGTGATCTGCCCTACTAATATATAGTGGGTTCATTGTAATATCACTTGAACCTAAAATACACTAGATTAAGCATCTAATATTCATACATACCGCACAAGCCGCACATGAATACAATTTGTGCTAAAGTTAACCTGTCTCCACCAAGGCTGCGATGAAGAAATTAAGAGACAAAAGGAATAAAACATCCCTTCATATCTCTAAACAGGTAACAAATCATATGCAAGTAATCTGTCTCCCATAAAGGCTATATAATATGTGTGTCAATGTGAAATATCAATTGTGATACCAAATAGAATATTCAACAAGTATAGCTATGTTGCCTCATAAAAAAAGGGTTCAAAGTTATATGGTGCATATCTATGATTGCGAGTCAATATACTTGACCAACTAACTAGGGCCTATAGGGAATATTTCATTATGCTACATAGTGTTACGATCCCACATCGGCCAAGTATGGGATTGGTTGGTGGCTTATTAAGTCTATGTGTCCGCTCCTCCTTTGAGCTAGCTTTTTGGAGTGAGTTCTACACCTAGCTTGTGGTTTGATGCGACCTGGTATGGGATGGGTTCCTATGTGCCCTACCTTTCGAGGTTCCGATTGGTGGCCTATGGAGTGGTGGCTTGGACCCGAAAAATAAGGGTGCCACCGTCAGTGGCGGATCCAGGAATTCTAAATATGTGTGGCACAATTTTTTTTCCCCGAGTTCTAGCTTATATAAAATAAAAAGTAAAGTATTGAGATAAATGATATACAAGTTAACAAAGTTACCTTGATCATCTTACAAGGTACAACAAATTATATATCTGGTTACCAACAATAGTCATCCACGAAAAACATTTTGTTTTTCTTGTAAGCCTTGTCAATTTCAGTTTTGCTTCTTCTATTTAACAATTTTGTAAATTGAAGTATTAAAAGGCATTCAAATAGACCACAAGAATGACTAATAAATTGCCATTGGCCTATATTAGTTTCTTATATTTCCAAATTAACTGGACTTGTTTGTTTTATTGGGCCTTGTAGTTTATTTGTTAATGAATGATTTCTATAACTATCCGTACACAAAAGTAAAATAAGATTGACACAAAATAGTTTTATAAATATTCACACTTCACATGTCCAATCTATATGTGGCACGTGCCACATGTAGCCAAAGGCTACATCCGCCCTGGCCACCGTGCCAACCGTAACCAACATAGCCGTGACCAATGAGCTTGGAGTGGTGACTTAGACCCAAAAAGAGGGGTGCCGACCGGACCAACGTAGCCGTAACCAACGAGGATGTTGGTTCTTTGAAGTGTTGGGTATTGTTACAATCCCACATCAGCCAACTATGAGATTTGGTTGGTGGCTTATAAAAGTATAGGTGTCCTCTCCTCCTTTGAGTAACTTTTTGGAGTGAGTTCTACACCTAGCTTGTGGCTTCATGCGACATAGTGTGGGATTGGTTCGTATCACGTAATTTCTTTATTCTTGCAATTTTTACACAATCACACATCCACACATATTTCGAGCACATTCACCCTCTCACATACACTTGCCAGAGGTCTTCATGGAAGCGCTAGGGTGAGGGGCATGATTTGTCTACATTCCACCTCCCCAATACCTCGTTCAAACGGAATTGGGTGTTATTATTGTTGTATACATTATTGTTGTTATGGGTGAGCTATAATAGTATATATCTTCAAGGCTAACAAATAGGATCACTTTTTCATCCGGCACGTAAAATATCAAATATGATGAGCTTAAGTGCCATTAGACCCGTTAACCCAAATTTATTGTTAGTGCTGAACATTTCAACGTGAACCAATATTTTACGTTCGTTTAGTTAAATGAACGAACATGAACAAAATTCGCATCCGTTCATTTATGTTCGTGAACGTCCAATTATGCGTTTATTGACGTTCGTTTATGTTCATTTATTTGTTTATGTTTATATATCATATCTTTTAATTGTATACTTTTAAAACAAGTTTGTTTAAACTAAACAACACTTATAAAATAAAATATTATGCATAATTTAATAAAGTTTATGTTTGTTTTTCTACTTTCATTTATGTTCGATCATTTATGTTCGTTTAGGGTTCGTTTAGTGTCTTAATGAAAGAACATGAACAATTCATTTTCTTAATAAACGAACATGAACAAGAAAATTTGTCCGTTTAAGCATTCGTGTCCGTTTATTTGACCGGTTAAAATTAAACGAACGAACATGAACAAGGCTCCGTTCGTTTACAGCCCTTGAAGTGCTTCTAAAACCGACTTCTTCGCCACCATACGATGAGGGAAAGTAGATTATAACCATTACAGCAACCCAATCAAGACTTAGATCCGTGTGACCTATGTCCCCTAATCTCTTTCATAGCCCCTTGCCGGACGATGTTTATAGCATAACTAATTATGACAAACAACCACCCTACTATACACCACATATTATTCTCTTATGTGGAATTACCCATCAAGGATTTTTCAGGCAAGATAACTCCTACATTTTTCCAAAAGCACTAACCTAATCATCTTTATAATCAAAAAACTATAATGTGCCAACTCATTCAAACGCATCGGCCTTTGGTGGTGCATTCCTTGATTGTATATAAAAAACTATAACGTGCCAACTCAAAAAACTATAATGTGCCAACTCAAAAAACTATAACGTGGGTGGCAGGAAAGGGTCGGAAACGGTCACAGGGATACCTCGGTTAGGCCGCGTGCGTTTGAATGAAAGACTTGCCCTCCCTGGGTAACCTAAACAAGAGAAAACCTCATCCATTTACCCGTTCAAAGAATGCACCAACTAAAATCACAATTATCCTATTTAGAGATATGCTTATTTAAACTTATAAAGGCCAATTTCAAGGTATAAACAAATGCAAGAGAACCAAGCGGTTATTTCAGCTAGTTCTAAAACCTCTTAAAATCCTACCCAACATAAACACAATCAGTTTTTTCACCCGGTCCATGATATCCATCTCTACACAAGCTACCAATATCCGCACAAAAAAAATAATAATAAAAAAAAAAAAAAAAAAAAAAAAAAAAAAAAAAAAAAAAATCATAAAACTAAACACAAACAACTACCACAAAATAATCATAACATAACACATACCCAAAACCGATGCGATAAAGCTTCAGGAGACACAACAGCACCACCATTAGAACCTCCAGGACCCCTAGACCCAGCGCCTTCATCCATAACAGCCGGATCCAACAAATTAGGATCATCAGCACACATGGCCTCAGATGAAAGACGCAACGCCAATGCCAACTGCAACTGATAGCTCTCCTCCGTCTGCTGCGCCCAGCTTTTCGACGAATACGATCCCCCTCCCCCTCCCCCTCCTCCTCCCCCACCCCCACCCCCCATTCCTCTACTCTCCTCCAACAACGGATCTCCCCCAACCGCGGCAACCGACGGAACGAAATAATCTCCCGAAATCGAACTCTCGCCGTAGCTACTCCCACTCGATTGTCTCTGCAACCCTCCCCCGCCGCCGCCGATCGATGAAGGAGGATAAAGCGGCTGACGGCTACTCATTAAATCCCAATCGAATCGCTTTTTGTCACCGCTGCCGGTGCAGCTGCCGGAGAACAAGGAGGAGGACGGCGGCGGCGGTGGGTGATCGTCATCTGGAGGTAATAAAGAGTAGGTGGAGCGCCTACCCGTTGTTGTACCGAGCATTATTATTATTATTTACTAAATCTGGAAATGTAAACACGATGTATTTGATCTTGGTGTTTAGTAAAGTGGGTGGATGTTTTCTGGTGGCGTAATCTAATCAGGATTTTTTTTAATTATGATATGCTAAATCCTAGGCAGATTATATATACATACTTTTTTTAGCCGGTAGTTTCAACTTGCTTAACAAATTCCTAACTTTTCATTTTCTTTTTTTTTAATTTTTTTTTTTTTAAACTATGCCTCCTTATTATTATGGACTAAAATGGAACACTTATAAAAGTTCGTTATATTTTTATAATTTTTTTTAAAATTCACGTACCAAATTGGTACATATGAAAAAGTACATTATTGTTTTTTGACATAATCCTTTTTGTTATCGTAAAATTGCATTAAAAGACATCAAATAAATATTAACTTCATATCATTGAAGCTCCTAAAAATATGATGCGGTACAAAAAGGTGCTCAAAAAATTGTGGTAATTACACTTGTTCACTTCCTAAATTTATCGTCACATGTAATGTTTATTTTTCTTCTAGCTTATTCTTGTAGGGTTATGGTGTTACCCGCATGGCCAGTAAAACATTCACAATGGAATAAAACAGATAACATGGTCATGCAGCTAGAAAACCCTGACTAGCAAGATCTTAACCTAATCAGTGATATAACATGATCCTAAACACTTATAAAGGGTGTTTGTAGAAGACTTATTTGTTATCCTGCAGTTACATAAGCTTCTTGATTAGTCTGATGTGTGGGTCGCCTTCTTCTTAGCAGATCGACCACTATTAGGGTTTTCGGGAGAAAACCTCACTTCATGTAGCGTCAGATATCCAGCGATACTGCACATGTAGAACTACTGCTCGAACCTACGTAAGTTAGGCGAGATACGGAATCCGGGTGAACACCAAAATCGACTTTAATCTATTTGATGATGATCGACCAAGGGTTTAAAACCCTTTGGATGATCGGTCGTGGAGAGGGAGAGAAAAGAAGAGGGTTTTATGGATTGTGTATAAGTTATGAGAATATCTAGGAACGTCTTTGTATTTATAGGCTCTATATGAACATTCAATGATACTTGTACAACAAGTATTAGAGTTTGTTAAGGAAATAAACTCCCCCTTTTTTCGGGTTCGGTCGAACAAGCAAAACAAACAACTCTTAGGGTTTGTTGTTTTGCTTCTTGTCATTAATTACCACTTAATATTTATCTCGGATAAATATTAACTTTTGGGTAATAATCGTTTAACCTTTTAATGAAAATAACGTTGTATTTTCATTTCCTCATTTACTCCATTTCATTTCGTAAACTCGTTTCTTATCTCCGCTTGCATATTCTGTTTAGTTTGCACCGATGTTACCCTTCGTATTTCTGTGAAGGCAAGTTGTGAAGCTTGTTGTGCGGTTTACACATAAATCCTTTCAGACTCCCACTTGTGCAAACACGGCAACACGGGAACTTCTTTCACTGTGCCAAGAGGTTACGAGCAAGACATTGTAGTACCTCACACACAGAAACCGACTCAATACCCAAGTAGTGATATTCCTGACATTAGTTACGACCAGCTAAGTCCCGCTCAAACTTCGGGTTTTGACCCCGTCTCAAACTTCTAGCTGAGCCCAGGGTATATAACGGTATCCCTTTGCACTTTGTCGATATTTTTAGAAAGTACCAGGCATGGACATCTTAACCTCATAATACTTTCGTCATTTCTTTTTTTCGTGAATGATTTGAACTCCCACGGTGCTTTAGGCACTTTAGTTGTCCTCAAATCACAACACAAGGGGCCAGGAAAAATATCATTCTCTCTAGTATATTTCAACTTGGGGCTGCAAATTGCCATCTCGACCAATAAGCCATTCTTCTTTACTTCCTACTGAACTTGATGCTAGCACACAATGTTACGCTTTTACGCTGTAACTAGAAACTAGATCTAAGCATGGTGAAAAACAAAGCCAAATGACCTAACTCCTCAAGTCATTGGGATAGTCTGTCACGGTCAGAGATCGCCATTAACTATGATCCATGTGGTCGCTTCTCGATCATGGTCACGTCCAACATTTGCCCAGTAAATGCATATGTAACTCACCATCTTCGTTGAAATATTTCTCGTTTCATAATAGTTGTCAACATTATCTCAGTATCCTTGGATGATAATCAACTAAGGACCCCTTTAAAATCAAATATCTTTCATTCATGGATTCAAAATACGCTAATTAGGACCTTTGTAATGTCACGTCGAATTGCGCAAGTCTACGACATCACCTTGATCCCTGGCGATTGATTTAGCTCGTATTAGGAAGTGATGGAGTAACTCACTACTTTAATAACTTCTTGACGATTCTCTTCAGGAGAACCCTTGAGCCTCACTTTCCATACCTTTTCATGTCGTTTTACTATTAATGAACATAAGTGTGTTTTGGTACAAACGAATTTAGTAGTACTGGATAATAGACTTAGCTAAATTTGTGACACACTGATGTGTATTTCGTTGTAGGTATTTTTATATTCAAGTTTTAAATTTATAATTTCCGAACTTATACCTTAGGACACACTTTTAAGGGCAGTGTACCCGATCAGATGTAGCCAGTGGTGTAAGTACGAGGTCGATCTCATGAATAGTATGCTTAGACTTAACCTAGTGACTTTTACAGGTTTTAAAGGGGGGTTTGATTGATTTGATTTATAATTATAACTACTAAAACATAAAAATAAATTAAACTAATTAAACTAAGTGTGTTGTGATCAATAAGAGAAAGCAGTGCTAGCCATGTTAATCCTATTCCATTATAATTATCCGTTTATTAGTGCAATGATTCATTTGTAAAGTACTAGTGACATCAGGACGCATGGGAAGTATCTCCTTGGTCCAAATAATACTTCCATGCTCGTATCTAACCTAGACTAGACCACTTGGTCCCTGTATCTAGCCTCTACACAGGTAATCTCCTAGGTCATTTGGTCCATGTACCTATTGGACTACAAGAATGCATTAAGTCGTGTCAACTAATCTATGTGATTTATCTATAGTGTCCACTTGGTCCATGTAACAACTACCCCTTCCCCACTTGGTCCATGTGAGAAGAGCACTATGCTAACTTAAGTATTCTCATAATATACATCCAATACCCACTTGGTCCATGTGATACTAGAATTAAAAGACTCAAACATATAAACGAGCATGTAATGAACGATAAATACATAAACTAAAAAATACTAAACATTAAATCTTAACAAACGGAAATAACTATCATAAAATATTCGTAAACATGGCTAACACCAAGGGTGTTAGCCCATAATGTATGTAAAAGCACAAGAAGATAATTCAAATGATAAACAAATGGAAATCATAATTAAGTCGATATGCAAATCGAATGATTAAACCTAATGTGATGATACGAGACATTCTTTCCTTGATTTTCTAGCTCTTGGGACTGATCTTGGGGCCTTGGAATGGTGAAATTTGGCTATGGATGAGTGTGGTGAGTGAATGATATATAAAACTTCCGTATATGGTTTGTACTTATAGTCTTCTGTTAGGGCTGCAATACGATGTATTATGGATTTCTTAATAGCCAACGAAGAAAGCATATTCTGTGTATATTTTAAATACGGCGTATTGCCAGAGTTAAATACATCGTATACCTTCAAATCTTGATATACTTGGACTGGGGATAAGATCTTCAATACGGCGCATCGCCAGAGTTTCATACCCCGTATGTCTTCAATGGTTGACTTGGGCTTTCATTGTAGAGCATCCTAATATGGCGTATTGCTAGAGTTAAATACGTCGTATGCTTCAATATTCACCAATACTTAGTGAATTTGATAAAGATTTATTTGATACCTTTTTAAGGGGACATTTAAGCCCAAAAGCGTGTTTATATGATCAAATATTGCCTCAAATCGTTTCTTTTTGTATTTTAGGTACTTGGGGCGAGAAATCTGGAAAACGTCACTTTTTGGACGTATTTGGACGAAAAAAGAGAAGGAAACGACGAAGTCGCGAAAAACCATCAGAAGATGGCAGGCTGACGGCGTCACTCTTTACCATGTGACGCCGTCACTTGTTATTTTGGCTGAGATTTTGGAAGAAAATTACTAAACGTCGCTTCAGAGAACTTTGAAGAATTTGCACCTGACGGCATCAGGTGTACTTTGGAGTAGGGAGTCACGTTTTAAGATTACAAGAGACGGCTTAGAGGACTTATAAATGGAAAGCGTCAGGCACAAGCTGACGGCGTCAGAGGTTAACAAGTGACGACGTCAGAACGACGAATTGCACAAGACGAAACCCTAAACACGGCGAGCTGACGACCTCAGCCCCTATAACCTGACGCCGTCAGCAATGTAAATCTATATATAGTTTCGCATTTTTCTATAATTCGTGTAACACTTTTGGAGAGGAAACCCTAGACGATTTTTACCACCATTGTAAGGCTTTTACAACCTTTGAACTCTATGTTTCAATAAAGATAAGTTATCCCTTCAGTCATTCGTTATGTCTATGTATCGTTTGATTATTTGTTTATCTTTTCTTTGCTTTAATATGGTAGCGTAAGTTTCTTTGTGTTTGCTTAGATCTAATGAAACCTAGTTATTGAACATCGATTTGTTGTCTCTTGTTTAGTTGATTGCTTTGCGTTAGGCTAAGAAAACTGGTTGACCTCTTAGATGTAACTAGCTTGAACGTCTTAGAAACACAACAGTAGAGTATACTATTGGTTTTCCTCGTTGTATTTATTGCATGAATTGCGGCTTGTAGATCCTAGAAAACTTAATAGATTTTAAGGTTTTTAGGGGAGACTAATGTTCATAGAGTTGGGGACTTCGACACCTCCCCACGACTGATATTAAGGAATACAACGCTTCAACTAAAACAAGGAGGTGATGTTATGACCAAGAAACACGTTCCGGAAGTCGCGGTTGATCAAAATACATCATTATTTTAGATAGAGAAAGTAGAGAGAGAAAGGTGGAGAAAAGGTGGTTTATTAAAATGACAAAGGTTTGGTTACACACACTATTTTCCCACACCCCTCATGGAGAGTCATGAGGGGTATTTATAGGCTCATTACATCACATGTTTGCCTATATTACAATAATAGTCCCTAAAGTACTATTTGTATGATATCTAGTCCATTTCTTTATGTGTGACATTATCTTTTATAAAATAGCAAGGCTAACAATCTCCCTCCAAGATATCGTCACACATGAATGGATACAATGAGACCTATAAACACATAAACATGTAAATAACAACAATAGTAAACTATGTTGACGTTGTTGAAGCGCAGAGTCTCTGTAGTCTAGATACTGAGGCAGACTAGAAGTTCTCTCTTCCGACGATCTCGGCGTATAATCTTTGACACTGACGACAAAGGTCTTTGTAGCTCTGAACTTCAACTGTAATGGTCTAGTTAGGTTATTACTCCCTCCTAACTAGTGAGCCTTTATTCTTTTTCCTCTGCTCCCTCCTGAACTGACAACTCTCTTCTCATCTCGCAGCGGATAAGGTAGATACTAATGAGTTTGCACCGTGGTTGTCGTTCTGGGAGCATCATAGCATAACTCACATAGTATTGCACAGAAGGTTGGTAATACGCTCCGATGTACACAACATTGGTACTTCTTCGGTTCTAGTGTAAGCACAATTCCCTCGATCAACCAACGTACTAGAGATGAAACACTACTTCTTTTGGCATGTTCTTCTCCCTCCTGATGGTTACGATGTATCGAAATCATCATACTATTGTGTGTACATGCCAAAATTACCCGTACTTTACACTTCTGATGCAATGTAGATAGACCATGAAAGCATAATTTGTGAGAATATGCTGATAGGATATGACTCTCTTTATTCTACAATCTCTTCTCTTCTCTTCAACCTTTAAGCGACCTCTTCAAATTCCAACCAGCTAGTAAATGACCACTGTATGGAGAGAACCCAATATAACCAATCTGAGAATGAAGTAAACATCTCATAGATATGTGACTTAATCTTGTACGAAGGTGTGACTAAGAACCTATACTGAGCACTACAATGTAACTCCTTTAAGCATAGGTTGATCCATATACTCAAACGAGTAAACAGTATATGAAATCTCCGCCTCTTGAACTATCCACAACTACGTGCGTCACTGAGTACTACAACGTAACTCCTTAAAGTGATAGCTATAACCCGTGAGTACTACAATGTAACTCCTTACATCGGGTATAACTAGATAATCCAAGTCTTAACCACCATCTCTACCAGTGTTTGCCCAAACAAGTATCTCCGAAAGTCATGCATCCATCCACCCCTAGACTTTGAGATAAATAAGTACACATGCCCTTGAAATGAACTTTAAACCCAGATAAGCAATATCGTACAAAAACTCCGTAGTCACAAAAATCTGATACTAGCCGTTGTCATTTGAATGTGATTCTTGATCAGGATCGTTTAAGCAATCCGTGGTGTGTTTTGGTGAAGCTTGAAATTCTGTTTCGGGTGATTCGTAGTGATTTCGTATTTTTCCTCCAAAAATAAAATTGGAAAAATTTCTCCCCATAATTTGGAAATCACTATGAAATGCAATTCTAAGATTACCAGAAAAATTTGAGTTTTGAAAATTTTTACGCAAAATTTCACCGAAAAAATTTGAATTTCGGCCTAAAAATTTGAATTTCGGGCCAAAATTTTCAACCTTGTACTAAAATTAAAATCTCGCGTAAAAATTGAACGTTTAATCTCGTGTAAAAAATAAATTTTACTCAAATTTTCCCGCCAAAAAACTTTTTTTTTTTTTTTTTTTTTTTTGGCTAACTCGATAGTTGTCCCTAACTCGGTAACATTTCCTAACTCGGTAACATTTCCAAACTCGGTAACATTTCCTAACTCGGTAACATTGCAAACTCGATAACCTTATTCAAACTCGGTAAGGATTTCAAATTCTCTAACTCGGTAAAAACTTACTAACTCGATGAGAAACTCAAACTCGATAAGTGAAGTCTTAACTCGATAATGTGAGAAAATTTGGGCAGAGTTTCGACTTAGGAGTAACCAAGAGAGGCCTTACTCGATGAACGATAAGGATGAGCCATGCCTAACTCGGCATAAAAAACAGCTTCTAACTCGATAAAAATAACCCAAACTCGGTAGAACTTGAATCCTAACTCGATAAAGATATTCCTAACTCGCCAAAAAAAACTGTCTAACTCGATAAGCAAATCTCAAACTCGATAAAATTACCAAGCTCGATAATCATCAAATCCTAACTCGATAGAATTGCGATGAACAGTACCGATTCGTCTTATTTCACCCAAAAACACGATTTTTCACCCAAAAACACCACGATTCGCCCCCGGTTAGCTCTGATACCACTTGTTGTGACCAAGAATCACGTTCGGGAGGTCGCGGTTGATCAAAATACATGATTGTTTTAGAGAGAGAAAGTAGAGAGAGAAAGGTAAAGAAAAGGTTGTTTATTAAAATGACAAAGGTTTGGTTACACACACTATTTTCCCACACCCCTCATGGAGAGTCATGAGGGGTATTTATAGGCTCATTACATCACATGTTTGCCTATATTACAATAATAGTCCCTAAAGTACTATTTGTATGATATCTAGTCCATTTCTTTATGTGTGACGTTATCTTTTATAAAATAGCAAGGCTAACAGGTGACAATTCAACAAATCAGTAGGAGATAACTAGGGAGTAATTTTATCTAAATGAACATGTTTTTCCATCACAAGAGTTCACCAATTTACTTGTCTTGTTTATTAGTTTAATTATTTTATTTTAAAGTTTTATAAGTAGACTTGGGTTAGTTGACTAGCAACTAATTCCGCTCACTCTTTCAAAAACCGAGATTTTTAATTGCTTTCAAAAATTATAAAAATACAAAAAGAATCATCCCTCACTTTTAGACCTATTTCATCATACATCTTGACCTTTCCACAACTATTGCAAGATTATTCTCTTAGAGAACGATCAATCCCCCAGACTTACCTATACTACACTACAACGGTTAGGTACACTGCCTAGAGGATTGTAAAGCTTCGTTTCAAGGTCTTACAAATCTCGCAGCAAGTTTTTGGCGCCGCTGCCGGGGAATAGTTAATAATTTAGGTTCAATTTCTATCTCGCTTAGGTCTATTCACTAGACTCCTATCAAGTGAGATTTTTTTTTCTTTTTAGCTTTCTTTAGTCTATCTTTTCTTCGTTCCCGTTGTTCGTAAAAAAATTTAATTGACTATTCCGTTTACCATTATGTAAAACACGAATCCATCCATTTCACCTAACGCAATGATCTCGTTGCGTGACCAAATTAAGAGGAAAATTAGTGAACTTAGGGAACTTAGTAGGTTGATTGATAATGAGCTTGAAAATGCATTTAATGCCCCAGAAAAATGCTTCTACTATAAGCGAGTATTCGAATGATGACTTAGGGCCTGATGATTTCACGGTTGTTGAAATTATTGAGGAAAGTGAAGATGTGGGACTAGGTGATGAATATTTCAATCTATACCCTACCAAAGAAGAAATAGCCTACCATAGTAACATAATCGATAACCCTCGACCACCCTTTGTTAAGATTGATCCCAAAAAAAAAAGAAGGGTAGCCCTTGGAACGTAAAAATACCATGTATGATTCTTTGGAAGAATCATTTGCTTGTGTAATTTTAGAAGAAACAAAATTAAAGCGTGAAGAGCGTGTCGCGTATCTGCATAAAATGGTTCAGAGAAAAAAAAACGTGAAGAGCGTGTCCGGTTTAAACTTGGCTGCATGAAAAAAAAAAAAAAGTAAACCTACTACCCCGTATACCCAAACCAATTTCAATTTCCTTGTCCACAATAATGGTCAATTCGTTTGCAATGGCGGAAACCCCGATTATGTAAACGGTTGGAAGATGAAAATCAATATTCCAAGAATGAAGTTGGAAGAGTTGAAGCAATACTTGTTTAACATTGTTGATAGGAAGATTCATGCTCTTTATTACGTAGTACCAGACACTGGGTATTCAATCATCGTCAAAGTAAGAAACAACTATGATATGCATGTGATGTTTGATATTTCAGCATCACAAGGACAGTTGGAAATTTACGTTAACCATGGCGGTGTCAATTTTATTATATCAAAATATATATGCCCAAATGCTACCTTGGTAGCAATGATGGATCATATTATAACAGAATACACAAGTGACAACGAAGATGAAAAAAAGATTATAGCACAATCAAATTACACTTTTGATCAAATGGTTGAATGGGCGGAACAAGGACACTTTGAGAATGAGGAAGCTAAAGCAGATGAACTTCAAAAATCGATATGGAAACCTCGTTTCTATTATTAATTATATTGTTACCACAACTTGGGGTTGTGGTACCAGTTGGATTAATTTTACATGTTTTAATCTCTGTGTTTTATTTTATGTATCGCGTTTTTATGTAATAAATAAGAGTTTGTCTTCTACTTTCGATCTTCATACTAGAAAATATGTTTGACTTCATTTAAGCAACACCTAAATAATGTTCTACCAAGTCAACACTAATATCTAATGCTTATGCAATGTTAAAATACTTTCACTTTCACAACAAGTACAAAGCACCAAAACCAACACATTTAGTCTCCTATATCATATTTCGTGTAAATTTTTATGTGATAAAATCAATGTTGTCACATCACTATTTGCTAAATGTCATACCGTGTGTCATAGCTCGTGTAGATTTTTATGTGATAAACGTTTAGTTGTCACATCAGTGTCTGTTAAATGACAAACTGTGTGTAATATTTCGTGTAGAGTTTTATGTGATAAAAAAAATTCTTTAATTGTTACATCACTGTATGACTATATGTCATACATAACCTGACTAAATGTCATGCATCATGTCATATTTCGTGTAAACTTTTAACCGATTAACATAGTTCTTCCCTCATACAAACACTCTATTTAAGTTGAATGTTGATACCATAACTTTACACATTCAACTACACAAACAAATACTCGTAAGCATCCCCAAATTAATCCGTTAAAAGGTGTAACAATGTTAGACAACATACCCTTTGATATTCAAGTCGATATCATGAATCGACTTCCTGTTAAGTCTTTAATGCAGTTTCGTAGTGTCTCAAAGAGTTGCAAAGCGGCAATTGACTGTAACGACTTCATCTGTCGTTACGGTTTTCATGAAGTTTCTACTAGTAGCTTTATTTTAACATACAAGCTAGATAATATAGGCTTCATGTTTTACGTCGATGAAAATTTAGGCTTCACACCCTTAAATACAGATTTGATGCTCACCACTCTTAAGCCAATTGCTACTTCTGAAGGTGTCTGGTGTTTTTTGTATTTGGATAATATTATGATTGTTCTGTGGAACCCATCCATAAAACGATCTGTTGGTGTTTTAGTTCCTAGTTAGATGGATCAACCTCCTGATTCACCAAAATTGATTTCTGGTTTTGGTGTCCGTCCTGACACTTTAGAGCCTACCATTTTAAAGATCAATTACCCTTACTATGGTGAAGGACCATGGTACGTTTCGGTGTTCACATTGAGCTCTGGTCGTTGGAACGTTCTTGATAATTACCGTTTACCCCGTCAAACAATCCACCTAAAAAGGTCAGGGCAAGCATGTGTGGGGGGTAAAATTTATTGGCCTGCTTCTGAAAGATTCGTCAACGATGATGGTATGGTGTACAAAATATACATGCTTGTTTCGTTTGATTTAATTAATCACCGATTTCTAGTTGTCAACCTTCCTGAAGAGTTAAGGGTTTTGACTCCCTTCCCATTTAAAATTTCCCAGCTATGAAACTCTCTCGTAGTTTCCTCCAGTTACTGCCTAGAGGACATCTGATTTCTTTGTGCATGGATGTTAGAAGTTGTTGGTGGTTTTTTAACCTCATTTCAAATGTTATTCAACATTCCATTCCCAGTTGACCATGTACTAAAATTGTTGGGTTTTACTAAGGGCGAGGAACCAATAGTTGAAGCAACTATAAGCCAACAACTGCGTCGATCACTACAAGTATTCGTGCCTAATGCTAAATCATTTCAAAATGTGGGTGTTGAAGGAGATTTTGGTTCATTCTTCATTAGACCCAACAAAGAATCACTAGTTCTATCTAATTTTGACCATAGAGAGCTACTTGTAGGATTTAATATTTAGTGTTATCGTCTATTACTTTCATGTAATATCTACCTGTTATTTTTATTTTATGTTACGAGTTTTAATTAGACTGCAGAAGTTTGGACGAATGTAGCATGTGATTTCTTGATGTTAGATGTTACAAAGTATTTTCATTTATTATAACATAACACTTAGGACAATACAAAATATCAAATTACAATAGAAACTTTAAAATTACAACTCCGAAACTAAAAAACGTATGAAGTTTTTTTTGGAGGATATATATAATGAAGCGGAATGAAATGAAGGGCGGAGAGCATTTCTTCCCTCATTTCATTCAGCTTCATTATATATATCTTCCAAAAAAACATGTATGTTAAAGAAAACGAAAACTAGAATAAAACTAAAACATACGGAAATTAAACATAATCGTGCTAAGTGTATTTTTAATTTATCCAAATATACTTCCCCTCGACTTGTTGTTCTATTTTCCCGGCTTTTCTAAACAGAGCATTATGCATCTCATAATCTTTGAGTGACTCCACATTTAAAAAAGTCTCTATTTGAGCATGGTTTACAGGTGGGAGGTCTTGGCATTTCTGGTATGCTTGTCTCAAAATATCTTTAGCTTCAAATGCCTTTTCAAATTGCATTGGCTAATTGATACAATGCTTGTTGACGAGCTCTATGTAATACCTCGTAATTTACCCAGTTATTAAGTAACGTTAAACTCGAAATAAATCCAATTTCAAGTTGACTAACCATTTTCATGAGTAGATTTTTTTTACGTACAAACTGTATCTATGTGACGCGATTCACATTTCAATTGGAACGGGCTCATACGCGTGCCACAATAAATTACCAACCCAAATAATTAATTTGTGAATATATTGAGTCTCGTTGCTCAACCCAACATACTCCTAATTAATTTAGCCCTTAGCCGCTCACTAACAAACCAAACGGACACTTTATTAATTTAGGCTCGACCACCCAATAGACCATTAAAAACAAGACCATTATATTTATTTTTGAAGTATGACCGAGATACAAATATTATTAATACACAAAATATACAAATAGAAAGATACAAATTTGTTCCATTATATTCTTGAGCCACCAATGTGACGTAACTACAAAAACTATCTCGCTCCATCACTTGGCACAATTAATTACAAACAAGACCATTCTTCCCAAAATTTAGCCGGCTTCGTAACATGTAAATAACACCAAATAATTTAAAAATTTTCTCTGTTACATATCACGCTCCAAATAATTCATGACACTTTGAAACTTACAGTAGAATGATTTGAAATTGTCTTTTCACTTATTAATTCACTTCGTCCTTTTTCACTCTTTCCCCCGGAAAATTTGCTGCATATTTGACCAAACCAAGTGGTAGCCTTCAATTGCTACATATTAATACTATACAGGAATTTGTCAATATTCAATCCCTTTAGCCATAAATACCATGCAGTCCTCTACCAATTTTCATGAACCAAAAACAAAACAAATAACCATTTTGTGATACAACTACATAACGAGAGAGGAAAAAGGGCTAGATTGCGATTAGTCTTTGAAGTTCTAAAGCCTTTCGTTCCAGTACGTGACCAAGTTCGAAGGCGTCAAAGGCGTAGAAGCTGTTTGGTGTTGTTCCTCGTTTCACTTGCACTCTCACCGTACCATCCATTCCTCACCATCAGGTCTTGGCGTGGTAAGTCTCCTCCCTCGAGTCCATGATACGATGGCATTTCTTGACCACTTCGTTTACTTCATTACAACTTTGTAGCTAAGTGGTGTATACTACTGTTACTATACGTATCTTAGAGCTCATTTAAACCAAATTTAACGTATCGCGATCTTGTGTGGCTACCTTAACAAACTAACAAATGACCAAGTAATCCCACTCGACAAGCTCTCGAAACTTGACAAAAACAGTAGGCATGCATGCAACTTGAAACTCATTTCGTACTACCACTTTTGCTTCTGTATCATGCATGAGAGAAAAAAACACAAGTCTTATATACATATACACGTACAAACATACAAGGAGTTTATTTCTTTTGGGAAGGGGCGAAACCTTGTGTTAGAAGTAGTATCAAAAACCTCACTTGCTGCCTGTTTCATACACGACCCATAACCACTTCATCACTGTTAAAGACAAACCGTATAGAGAAACAAGGCGTATCACCTTTGTATGCCAAAGTTCATACCCACTGTTAAGAATAAAACACATGCTTAATATGTTGTAGGTCGACACAGTGTGCGGCTCGTTTGAACTTTCAAACGTGAAACAACTTACGAAAACCTATCGAAATATTTGTTCCTTTTTCACCCGGCTCACTGCCACTCTTGAAGCTTCATCGAGCACATAAAAAGCTTACGTAAACATGGGCTCGCGAATCAATTTTGATATGAAATGAGAAGCACAATGTTATACACCATTTCATGCACGTTCAAAAACTATATAACAAATGTATTACTACAATTCGAAACCCATTTATACAGAAATATACGAGTACCATAGTTCATCAGTCAACCCTCTTACCCTGCATATCACACTTTCAAAGCTTGAGCAACGTATAGAAATGAAAATGAAGGAGAAACTAAGTTTTGGGTTTCGGGTAAAAACTTGAGTCGCGAAACCAACCAAGTCGAGGGTCACCTTGTTTCCCCTTCGACACTCTCCCAATAACTAAGAACACATTGTAGGAATACATGAAAGCTTGATTAGACAAACACCTATTCGAATATTACGACACATATTATTTAAGAGAGCTTATTGAAAACGTCACACTAAATATCAGTTTAAAACTTTTGAATTCGTTAGGAATACGTGCCGCGAAAGACTCAATATAAGTCAAAACTCATTTTAATATTTGTTCAACACCATCTTGTGCTTAAATGAGTTGATGAAGAAATGTAGTAACCAAATCAGAATGGAAGTGAAAATTGATATATAATGCATGCTCGAATATTTGAGTGTACTGAGAAAATTTTACACAAAGTGAAACACAACTGACTTGACCATAAAGATAATGGAGTTGTAAAACTAAACAAGATCGAGCTCTTAGCTCAGTTGGTGTTGTTGCTCAAACTTCACATAAGTTACCCAGGTTCGATCCAAGATGTGGTCACATTAGATTATTTTAAAAACTGTTGCCTTTCTCTAAAAAAAAAAAAAAAAAAAAAAAAAAAAAAAAAAAAAAAACGCGCACCATACGTTGGGCCTTAAGGTCCATTATCTTACTAATGAAACTTAACAAGATAAAAGAAAACTAAAATTTTATAACTATTTCATTTTGGACAAAAATACAATTTTTACAAAACTTGGGTACAAAGTGTAACTTTTATATAACTTAAAGGTTCATTAAATAACTTTATAAAAATTTCAATATTTTATATTTACAAACTCCTTTCACAAAATTTCTATAGAAGTTTAAATATAATATATAAGCCCGACAATTTCGTAATATAAATAACGATATTATAATCGAGCAACTTAAAAATAAATGAAAATATTTTAATAAATTATCATTCGCCATATTACAAATATCTAAAATAATTACCACACAAGTAACGACGATACGTATATTTTTCAAAACAATGCCTTTTGAACATTCAAGATTTAAAACATGAACCGTCTAAATTTAAGGTTGCCATATTAACTCAGGTCGCGTGTTCTGAGCCGTTCCTTTCCACACTTGCTATTTCTATATCTGGATCACTGTA
>JARVZY010003385.1:0-5000 GCA_030686995.1 Artemisia argyi | reverse complement strand
ATTTGGTAAATACGAACGAATAACAAATAAGATTTATTCGTTATGACGAATAGATGATGTGCAATGTAAATATTATGTCATGGATGATATGATAAAATAATTAATTTAAAATATCCATCGTAGTTTTACCTTTTTAATCGTAAGTAATAATATTAACTTTTTAAATATCGTTATATATATAATTAACGTAAAAATAAATAATATATATATAAAACGTAATAAAATGCATATGACGTGATGGTTGCCGTAAAATAGAAAATAAAATAAGAATGTCAAATAGATTATGTGTAGTCGTTGTCCTTTTTCCAATTTTACACTTTTTATACTAACGGCGTTAGCGTCATACCGTTAGTCTTTTTTATATATATTTTACAGTTATACTCCACTACATGTCCAATATTACAATCTAATCTTGTAACAATCCTATATTATCAATTTTTTTTTTTTTATCCTAACTTTCTGTTTCTACTGTTTTAATCCTTAGTTTTCACAGTTTTCACTTTTAGTCCCTATAGGTGTCGTCGCGTTACATTTTTAGTCCAAATTTGCAAAAATGATTATAAAAATTTTATAAAAATTTCCGTATATTCTTTTATTAATTTCAAGCTTATTTCAACAGCTTATTTTATGAAAAGCTTATTTATTTAGCTTATGGGCCTCATTCGATCCAAACAAAAGCCCATTTAAAATTTTAGAGGCGAGGGCATGGAAATTATTTTGGGCTTGAACTTGGGCTTCCTTTGTGATTCTAAAAATATATTTTATGGGCCCAGTGGGCTGTTAAATCGTTAAGTCTTATTGGGCCTTAATTAAGCCCACTCGACAAAACATAAGATTTTTATATAAATTTTGATTTTAAAAACTAGTTCATGTCGATTCACTTTGGCTCGATTTGCATGTCAAAACGTGATTATTTTTATAAGTCGTGTATATGAAACTAATAGTTTTCTAGGTGGTCTATTAGTACGTAGAAAAATATGGTACGTTTGTTAAGTGAAATTTTGAGTTATACGTGTACTTTGTGGCATGTTTGAAATCGATATATATTTTGAAAAACTTGAATTATTTTCTAAGTGTTTTAAGTGAATTTATACGTGTGAAACATGGTTTGAAATGGATGCATGAAATGCTCGTAACGTTACAACTAATGTGAATTATAGGTGCTACGTGACTCCTAGGCCTTCCAAGATAGAGGCTAGTCACGTTTTGTGTACTAAAAATATATACGTACGTGAAATATATATATGAAATGATATACGATTGAACAAAAATAAATATGATGCATGACATAGATTTAACGTGTGCAATGAATTTAGAAGGGATGTAAACAACTTACAAACACCTTAGAGGTGATAAAGAGGTCGAGTGAATTAGAATGGAACACAAGGATTTCACGTTTCACTATATAACCCAAACGATATATATATATCAAACCCGATTTCCTTTTCTTGAGTCCCTAACTAATATATCATTCGACTTCTGAGTTATAGGGGTGATATTTAGAACGGATGGAGTATGTGAAAGAGTATGGAAATGAAAAGAAACTAGTGCATGCGTGAACGTATATATGTATCAAATTGGAATGAATCGTATGGTTTGTATTCATCCAAAGAAACACAAGGACTATTCAATGTCAGCATACTTAGCTTCCTAGTACGAATTTTATTGTTAAAGAAATGAGATGTGAGAGCTAAATTCATGGGATGTGTCTTGGTGATTCATTCACTATGTCGACACATATATATATATATCCATAAACGATTTGCTTAAACCTTGTACTACTCGATTTTAGCTGATCATTGATGATATTTGAACATGAAATTAACTTAGAAATATTATTAGGATCATTTAGAAACAAACGGGGATTAAAACGGTTAAGAATTGAATAAATTGTGAATCGTTTGAATCGATTTATGGTTAAATACTTTGCCTCCTAAAAACGTATCAAAACTCAACGTATGAACGTGAGATTCGACACACTAATAGTTGGCTAGAAGGTTAATGAGGATGTGCAAAAATATACGTAGGTCGTGTGTACGAAATAAAAATAAACGAGTTGATTTGGAGCTTGTCTAGTCGATCTAATAAGAATTTTTTTAAAAAAAGGGGGCTTGTGGCTTTTGGGCCGATGAACAGTAACTGAAAGAATGGGCTGAATATTAAGGGTCCGGTTTGGTAATTAGAATTAGGAAATATTAATTAGGTTTAGTGAAATTATTAATATTTTGTTAATGTTGTCAAGAACTTGTTTTGTCGTTTGACGAATTTGACAATATCGTAATCGTGACCATTTTAATATACTAAGAAAATTTTAAATTTCCCCGTAAAAATGGTGATTACAATAATGACAAAGATTATTTATTTAATTAACCGAAGTTAATTATACGAATTTTAGCGAGGTTTTACAGTACTCACATGTCATTCTGAATTTCGTCCCGAAATTCAAATTTAATGTGATTACTTGAGTAAAGAATTTTTGAACAGAGGTTGTCGGGAGATTTTTATTCCTAAAATTACGGATACGTGATTCAGTAAGATTTACTTGTACCCAACAAGACAAGGTAACTGAAGTATTTAAGGGTTGTGAATATTGAAAATAGTGGTCATGAATAGTAAAATAACGGCTAGTAATAGTGCCCAACGGTCGGGAATAGTAACCCAACGGTCACATTTTAGCCTATATATACCATTTCAAATTTCCACTCCTTCCATCAACCATTTTCCTCTCATTTTCCACCAAAATACCGCATCTCATAGCCATCTTAGCGATTGTGTACGTCGTCCTTGCCGCTATCTACTTGGCGTACGTTCCGGATGAAGACTTTGGATTCTTGGTTGCGATCTTGATGTTTGTCGTACCCCTTACTATCCTTGCTATTACCGTCGACAAGATCTGGGGGTAAAATCTTGGGCTAGGGTTGTTTTGGATTAAGTTCTTGTTATGTTTCTATTTTCTTGTAACGAATACGGAATAAAACTGTTTTGTTTTTATGTTTAAGAATTTGTCTCATTATTGTTTTTAATATTTTGTTTATATTTATTTTTTAGCATAGTTAAGGTGATTCATCCTGTGGTGGCTCTTGCTATTATTTTGTTGGTGGGAGTCTTATTTGTCATAGCGGATCAACCTATTGAAGATTCCTTTGCTTGTATTGTAATAATTGTAACGATAGCACTTCCTATGCTAATTATTTATTTATGTATTAACTTTTATGGATTTTAATAAAAATTTCGCTATTGATGTCTTTTATCAGTTGTTGTGAACTATTGGTGTTTTCTTGCTTGTACTTTTGTTGATTTCCTATCATAATGGTGATGATATATGATAGGTATTTATTATGGATTGTTCAATGTATTGATTATGAACAGTGTATTTTAGCTCTTTATCTTGCTTTTGAATGAAGATTGTTATTTAATTATTTGAAAATATCATTGTTCCTTTCATAACATAATTTTTCCTAAATTATACATAGTTGATCAGGTTATGTATAATTGAGGACCAAATGATGTGATGTTTGGTTCAATCATATATTTCTATAAATTGTTTTAGATGATGTTCAACGTGTTGTTTTTATGATATAATACGTAATTTCTTTTTGAAAATAAAGTGGAAAATTTTAGGGTTCACATTATAAATCAGAAATTTATGGAGTAATTATTGTATATTGTCATTTGGTAAATGAGACAGAAATTGAAATTAACTTAGATTATCATTATTATGGAAATATTACAAGGGAGATTTTTCGATACAGTAGAAATGTTATTGTTTAAGTTACATCCATCGTAACTCGAAGTGAAATACAGGAAAGAAATACAACTTAGGAAACTTTAAACTAAATTTTATTTATCTTCAACAGGAATTTATTCATCTGTTCTAATCTAGTTGCCATTCCCTTGATACTATCAAGGTCTTTAAAGATTCTTCATTTTCTTGTGAAGGTCTTGGCTTTCCAATCAACATTGTAGTTTGGACATCGTTTCACATGATGACCATGTTCACCACATCCGTGACATACAATGGTTGTTGGTTGTACTTTCATGTCCTTAGTCCTGCAGCTAATTGCCTGGTGACCTATTTTCTGACATTTCGTGCATTTAACCCTACATTTCCCGGTGTGATGCTGGTTGCATTTTTGACACCAAGGTAGAGTTCCATGATAACCACTTCCAGTAATAGGTGCGACAAGACAATTTCTATTAGCTTTCTGATTTAGTCCCAGCTGGTGTTGATACTTCATACGGTCTTCTAGATGTTTGCGATAACGGTCTTGAGCATTGAAGATGTTGCAGTAGATGGGATTGATGGTTCATGTCTCGGGAAGTTTCCTCTTCTGATTATTTCCATTTGGTATAATCCCATGCCTAATTCCTTGATGATGGTTGATGGTAGGGTTGATCATTCCTTCTTGAATTTTTAAGTGAGGTGGCCTATACTTCATGAAACTTGCAGGGTTTTGATTACCAAGTATACCCGTCTCTCTTCTCGGATAAACTACAGTAGTCCCTTCTAGTACCACCGACACTATGCCTTTTACCAATTTCTGGATAGCTCCAGGAGTTATGGTGATTTCTGATGATGATTGATATGCATTGTTCATGTTGTCCATTTTCTGTAAACATAAATGAAACTCAACATTAGAATCCATATAATATCAGAAAAATTTAAATAATGAAGTTAATTATTTCATTGATGATAGACTGAATTGACTCCCTACTGTAATCTAATTTCAAGATGTGTCTTTGTTGTATCATTTTATCAATGATCAACTCTTGATATGGGATTACTAAGGAACAAACCGACTTGTCTATTTCAAATGAAGTTTAATTATCTTTTCTTCATCCTTTAAATCCACTTTCAAAAATTGGTATTTAGACGATTCTTAAAGTTTTAGGTTAATTATGGAAATTTTTATGAAATCTTAACAATTATTAAGACATCTTACGGTAGATTTGAATAATATTACAGATGTAAATAGAATATTAATAACTTGACCGATTGT
>JARVZY010003384.1:0-30549 GCA_030686995.1 Artemisia argyi | reverse complement strand
AAGAAGATTCCACTTAGAAGAGGAGGAAGATTCTAGTGGTGGAATCGGTTGCTTATCAGTGTTATCACTACTACTAGCCTCCTTTTATATACTAGGGAGATACACTAGTACTTAAAAGAGAATAGTGATATCTAAACTTGAAGTAAGGTACACGTGCACTTGTGTGGCTAGGGTTGCTTTACTGTGCTGACAGCTTTTCTGTACATGCAAGTTGCTTTCCCTGCTCTCGGTGAGTTCTTATCTTCCCAAGGGTTTTCCCACTTTGCTTTATCTCAAATTACTCCTGCCTAAGCGTGTCTGAGAACTTCAGCTAGATCCTTTGATATACTTTAGCAAGTATCTTGAAGTATACTCTAAGAGTCTAAGTATCTCTGACCAGTGTAACTGGTTCTTCTGGATGGCTTAAGATGATAAGTATTTCAGAGTCCTAGAGACATTTGTCAGTCCTCTAGGACTATGGTTGTTTGTATATTCTTGTACTTTGCTAGCTGACTCCACATCAGGTCTTAAAGTATTCGATCAGTTTGGTCTTCGTCACGAAGCAAGACTATATTTACCAAGAAGTATACAACATATCTGGGTTTTTAATCCTTTGATATGTAAACACTTAGTGAGTCCCTTTGTCAAAACCATTGTTCTTTATATCAGTGGTTGAATATATGTTAACTGGTTTGACTCTGACTCTCCTGAGGTTGCTCATAAGGTTTATACCTTTGTGAGTCTTTTGATAGAGGGGATAAACTGCTCATGGTTTATATTTTGACTTTATCAAAGAGCGACTTGGCTCTCTGATTTAATCAACTATTTAACTTAGGCTTATTTTATTATTCAAATACTTGTGAGAGATAATTTGATCAGAATTTGACTAAAAAATCTCCCCCTATTTGAACCTAAATTAGCCTAAGTTTATCATAAGTAAGTGAGCATAACGGCTTCTCCTTACATTCTGATTTACAACCTAGAATGAAAAACATAAACATCTGATTTTAAGGTGGTCTAAGTTAATTAGAGGTAAGTGAGCATAATGGTTTCTTCTTACACTCTGATTTTGTTGGGTCTGTTAAAACCCAAACTCCTTAATCTAGGATTTGAACATAAAATATCATAAGTGTTTGATAACTGAGAACACCAAACAAGTCACTGAATGCATAGCTGTTTAGTGAGTCATCCTCAAGATGCTCAGGGCGAATCTATGGAGAAAGGTTCACCATTCAGTGAGCGGTTCTCAGTGAATGATACCTGAGCCAAAGAAGAAGATGATGGACTCAGTGAGGGATGACAATAACTCACTCAGTCCCATGACTCCTCACCAACTAAGATTACTGATTGAACAAAGACTAAAGATAAGAAGACTTAAGTAAAGGTGGGATTAGGCGGGATAAGTTTGAATGGATAAGGGAAGGTCCTTATAATGCAAAGGTCAACTTTCCCTGAATGAGTATAATACCAAGTCATGTGTCAACATTGAAGACCAGAAAGCATCTCTGCCCTTTACTACTTATAGTTATTTGTAACAGGGACAAAATACCTATGTATTTTGTCCAATTTAGGATGATGTAATTTGTATTATAGTCCTTGTCCATTAGGTATGTGTTAGAATCTAACTTTTGTATAAATAGAGAATAAGTGGGAGAGGTAAAGATTAAGTTTGTGCACTTAATGCTTAGACATTCTCAAACCAAATATTTACTCTCTCCAAAGAACAACACAATCCCTGAGATAGCTCAGCTGGATCTTAGTTGTCACTCAAACTTAGTTTGAATTTAGTGAGGAGTATACTATACTTGTCATTTCAATCCCAAGTGTTGTTCCGCAAACACTTGGGTATAATTCTTTTGATTAATTTCTAATAAAGAATTAAACGTTGAAAACTTTGTGTCTTTTATTTTACGTTTATTTCCGTTTGATAATTAATCAATACTTCGCTACATCATGGAACTTGGTTAGATTAACTTTGTAGTTAACCATAACCAAGTAAAAGGGTCCAACAGATTTACAACCAAATATATATGTAAATCTGAGTACCTGATGAAATGAAAGCAAAAGGGCAAAAGGACACAAGAAAGATGATCACTCTGACTTCACCGGATTTACACGAATTAATATCATATATTACTTATATGTACATTTAATATCATAATTGGTTTTATTAACTCATTTTAAATCACATTAGGGTTCATTAGGTTACCAAAGTAGAAAGTTAGGTTTTACAGATTGGGTTAGTGACTAATTAAGGTTCAAATGATTACTTGATTATCAAATTAGGTTTAGTGTTTACAATTACTGAGTTAGGGTTTCATTATCAGAATTAGGTTAACACATGACCAATTGTATCATAATAAATGTTTAAGTGCATTTTAGGGATTTCAATACATTAATGAATCTTAAATGACATAATGCACACATGTTCCTCAAATGACTAGTTTTAGCACAATCTGCCCCCAATTTTATGAATTTTCAAAGCACACATAAACACCTACTGAGAGGCTCAAATAATTTTCACATATACTTATATGTCTTATAAGTTCACATGAATTTTTCCAGAATTTGTCAGATAGTAAAACCATGTCTTAAAAGTTCACAAAGATAGACTACTCAGAAATGTGACCTGCTAGTGTACCCAGAAAGTATGCATTAAAAAGGCATATCAAAACACTTTGTAAAAATCCACAAAAATTCATGAAATTACTACACATATAGAAGTTACTTTTTCCAGATTCCCATGGCTTAATTCTTTATAGATTAGAAATGAAAAATCATGCAAGTCGACTGATTCAGACTCTTAAAATTCAGTTTCGACACTTAACCTCCCAAAAATCAAAAGACTACTTTCCCGACCTCCAATGACCACGAAACTTAATATACAAAGAGTACACATCTTAAACTAAGTTCTAGAATAAAGAATCATGCAAAATACTACGGCATAACTTGATTTATAGCCTATTTAATGCAAGTAACAATCCTGTCAGGTTATTAAATCCATCATTACAAACCCTAACTCTTATTAATCATCAACTAGGGTTCTCTTTATCACATGTACCATATTAGATGTGTAATTAAGTGATTAAACACATGTTTTAATGATATCCAATTAAGGTTAACTAACGAGACCCCAATTCACATAGCTAACTGATTCAAATGGCCAAAATAGAATTATGGGTGGACACATATGTAACATGTATTCATGATTTTATGTGGCGTATTTTTGAGCATAAAATTAACGAGACATACATATATAGATTTTAGGTTTTTGAGTCTTGTTAAATCGTATAACATGTAAAGAAAGACGAGGTTTGATGAGAATACCTTCTTTGGCCAATTGTATGATGGACAAAGGAACAAACTAATGACACAATACACACGATCAAAGATTTATCCAAGCTTGCTACTCTTCTTCTAGATTTCTGTTAACCGATTTGGTCTAGTCTTCTTTATGTTCCTTCTTGGTTTCGTTATTAAGTTTTAGAGAGAATGGGATAATTGAGAACCGGATTTAGAGAGGAAACAAAAAAGCGTATAATTAGGTTAGGAAAGAAATAAGAAAACCATGTAGTTTGTTTAGGAATGTCGTATAAGAGTCTAGGCAAAGAGATATGGATGAATATCTCATAATTAATAAACGGTTTTGTAGGTCCTATCTTGAAGGGAAAATCAGTTCTATCTTTTTAGTATCCAACGAGTAGGGTGTTTACAAATAAGGAAATTATTAAAAAGATTTGATTAGTTTTAATTGGGTGTTAAAGGTTCGGTTATACTTGTCTACATATGGCCGAAATTTAAGAGATCATAATAACAAAAATCGGTGGTTACAATATACCTTCAAACGTGACCTAGGTAGTTTTAATTTAGGAAGGTTTAATTTGTGTCATCATTTATTTATTCGGACATAACATAGGTTAGTTAGTTTTGTATTTAATTAGCACATAAAATAAAGTATAGGGCTTAATTTAAATTATTACAAAGTTTGGGGTAAAATTCAAAAATATACATAAATTTAAGTATTCGGATTTAAGGGTTTTGCAATAAGCATAAATTTGAAACAAAAATGTCAAATAAGCAAAAATAATCGGTTTAGCTGGTAACTGGTCATGTCACGTAAGCGAATGTATGATTTGGCTGATTTTATGCCTGATTTGGCCGATTTTATCCGTAACCAAGTTGTCCGAATTATCCGTTTTTTGTCCGATTTGGCCGATCTAAGCCCGATTTGGCCGATTTTTATCCAATTAATTGATATGTTTACTTCTTTTGACAAAATCGATTAATAACTCCGATTAGTAAAATCTGGATGGTTAATCCCTGACTAGCGATTAATCGGCCGCCTAGGCCGATTTTAACTTAACAATGCTAAGATCGATTTGGGTATGGACCCATAATTATCCTACATTTTGGAGGGTGTGCACTCTCATATTTTTAGTATATTTTGAAGTAACCATTGAATATATATATATATATATATATATATATATATATATATATATATATATATATATATATATATATATACACACACACACACACACACACATATATATATATATATATATACACACACACACACACATATATATATATATATATATATATATATATATATATATATATGTGTGTGTGTGTGTGTATATATATATATATATATACTATAAATTTTGATAGGATATGCACATGCATACCCTGTCTACAAGCTAAATCCGCCTCTGTGTACACGTGCATCATATTGCATAATATGATTTTGAAAGATCCGAAGTTTGTGATAAGTGTATTCAATGAGTTGTATATTAGTTTGCAACCAAATATACAACAAGATTGGTTTGAGAGATGCGAATTGAAACAGAAGAAAGTCGAAGAATTACATGATAAAGCAATATACACAAATCTTCAAAGATATTATGGATCATCTTTGGCAACGACATCGACAACAAAATTAGTTTATTGATAATTTGATGTATTATTATATTTTCGTATTGTTTTTAAGTTTTTTTCGTATTTTTTTAATTTTCATATTGTAATTTGTATTTTCATTTTATGAATAAAAATTTAGTTTGTTTGAAAATTGAAAAAGAAATAAAATGATGAGGCCCAAAAACTGGCAAACGGCTTGAGCCACTACAAAAAGAATATTTTTTATGTGTTAATGTGAAATGTGAAATGATGAGATTTCACTGTGACGAAACAACATGTCAAACGGCATGTTACCATGCCCAATGCTTTAATTCAACATCTTTATGTTTCACGTAAGAAAATGAAACACTTTCTATTTATAAACTAAATATCGAAACGCATTTATTGCTATAAATATTCGTGGTTATGCACATTTCATCAATTTTTTTGCACACTCAAAATGTTTGTGTCATGACATTTACTCCCTTATATCATGTGATGGAGTGTGCAAATCAAAAGACAAATAATAAAAGAATAAAGGTCATGACACAAAATTTTGAGCTGGCAAATAATTTGATAGTATGCAAATTACTTCCCTTTCTCTAAACCTAAATACGCTTTGAAGAAAATATGTAACTAGTGTTTCAATTAGAGCACCAGGTGCAGTCTCGTTGTGTAATCTCGCCGTCCGACGTGTACAAGCCAACGGCGAGCCGAAGCTCGTTGCTACACCACGATAGCCTCGTTGTTGGGTATCGCCACGGCGAGGATGAAAAGGAGGACGTTTGCAGCTTTTGAAATATAAACGTTGGATAACGTTTATAAAATAGACGTTGGTCTTTTTCTTTTCTTTTTTTATTTTTTTTTTACTTTCTAAACCATAACATATTTACCCCTATATATACTACACATATTTCACACATTTCATTCCAAAAAATTAACACATTTCATTCCAAAGCAAAAACCATGAGTGAATCATCTTATTCCGAAGTTAGTGACTTTGAAGAGATAGAGGAGCTAGAGCTGATTATCCAAGAGTTTGAACACGAGCAAGCGTTGCAAAATCAAGAAGCCGGTCCTTCACATCGCTGTAGATACATTCGGCGTGAACGTTAAGTTGCTGAAGCACATCTACGGGCCGACTATTTTGGCGACCAACCAAAATATCATGAAGAAAATTTTCGACGTCGTTACCGTATGAGCCGTATATTATTCTTAGAAATAGTCAAGGTATTGAAACATATATTGACACTCATCATCCTCTTCCTGCACATTTTGATTTTTATAGACAACGACCCAATGCTACTGATCTAATGAGTTTTAGTGTGATTATGAAATGCACATGTGCCCTACACTAATTGGCGTACGAGATATCACCTGATTTATTAGATGAGTATTTACAAATAGGTGAACACTGCGCACGCGATTGTCTAGATTTTTTTACTATGTGCATAATCCAGTTGTTTGGGAAGGAGTTTTTAAGAAAACCAACTGAGGATGACGTTCGTAACTTATACCAAGCACATAGCATGGTTCATAAGATTCCGGGAATGTTGGGAAGCATCGATTGTATGCACTGGGAATGGAAGAATTGTCCAAAAGAATGGCAAGGGCAATTTCACAGAGGTGATAAAAAGTATCCAACTATAATGCTTGAAGCTGTTGCGTCGTATGAATTGTGGATTTGACATGCATTTTTTGGTGTGGCAGGTACGAATAACGATCTGACCGTTTTATATAATTCTCCGTTATTCGGCAACCTGATTGATGATATTGGCCCTCAAGTTCCGTTTGAAGTATACTGACGTACATTTAACAATGGGTATTATCTAGTAGATGGAATTTACCCACAGTGGGCATCGTTTGTCAAATCCTTTACTGTTGCAAGCAACCTAAAAAATGCCGCATGGAAAGCGAAACAAGAAAGTGCTCGAAAAGATATCGAAAGAGCTTTTGGTCTCCTCCAAGGACGTTGGCATATTATTGCCCAACCGGCGCGTGCATTTACTGTGGGCAAGTTACGGAGAATCATGTACTCATGCATCATAATGCATAACATGATTTTGAAAGATCAAAATTTTGCGATATCCGAAGCTGCCGAAATGTATATTCCTCCTACACCAAATATGCAACAGTCATGGGTTGAACGTTGCGCAACGCAAAAAAGAAAAACCAAAGAACTACACGATAGACGCACATACACATGGCTTCAACGATGTCTAATCGAGCATGTTTGGCAACAACAACAATGGGAATAAATTCAACAAAATAGGAATAATTAGGTTCGTTTTTTTTAGTATCGTATGTGTTGTATTTTTTTTTCGTCTCGTATTTTTTTTCCCGTATTGTAACTTTTTTATTTGATAAAATAAATTAGTATGTTGTGTTATTTTTAAGTATTTGTGAAATGAATTTAATTTATTTAATAAAATAAATAAAAAAATAAATGTGTAAATGGTGAGGCCCTAATAAAGAAGTTGAGTTTTATTGTTTGGTGAAGAGAGAGTTTGTTGTGAAGAGATGTAGTTGAGGTGTTGGGTGATGTGGTACATGTGGACTAGCAAACCTTGCTATCTACACCTTATGCTCTTATTTTCCATTTGCATCCTCCCCTGTTTCATTTCAAAACCTTTTCAGTTTCTTTTCAGACCATTTTAGGTAAAACCCCTCAGATTAAAATAATAGGTTTCTTGATTCTTATTTCTTGATAGCTTTATAAACCATCATTATCTTGTAAGGAAAAAAAATCCCTTTTCATTTTATATACTACTCTCTTCGTCCCATATTAAGTGTCCATAACACAAAAGCACAAAGTTTTAGAAGTATTAATTATTAGTATAATTGATTGTTAACCAAATGACAATTGTACCCTCAATTAATATAAAGCACAAAGTTTTAGGTGTAATAATTAATATAAAAGACAAAGGACAAAATTGGAAATTGAGTTATCAAGATTCTTTCATTTAATGTAGTAGACACTTAATATGGAACAATCAAAGATATCATTGTGGACACTTAATATGGGAGGGAGGGAGTACTAAATATCAAAACCCATTTCTTGAAATTTATAAAAACCGTTAACAACAAAATGGGGTTTCTTGATTCTTGAAATAAAAGTTACCCTTTTCATTTTATTAACAAACAAGTAAAACCCATTTCTTAAATTTTACAAAAACATTTTTTTTTTTTTTGGAATATTTTTAGGTGAAAATGGATAAAGGGCCTTCTTTGGAAGGAGGTGCTGCTGAAGACGAGTTTTCAAAGTTGATATTTTCATGGTGTCTTGATGAGGAGGAACTCTATGGCTACAAGGTTCTTTCTTGTTTTTACATTATTTTGTTGTTTGTTACTTGTGTGTATGTATACCCATTATTGTTGATACCAAAATGTTTTGTTTATAACTTGGGGGTTATTTTATTTTTTTAATGTTTTTTTGGGTGTTACCATGTTTTTAATACATGTTTGGGTATATATATGAAATTTCTAACTAAAAGGAAAATTGCCCCTTTCTCGTATTATAAACTTACCAACTTCAGCTTATAGCATATTTACGAAGTGTTTGTTTAAGCTTTATTTGGGCTTATGAGCTTATTTAGGGAGTGTTTGATTTAGCGCTTTTTTTTTTTTTTTTTTTTGGCTTATTAAAAAAAAAAAAAAAAAAAAAAAAAAAAAAAAACTTAGCTCAACTTTATAAGCTCATAAGCTAGAAAAAGTGAGCTTACAAGTTTTCCAAATTTATATATGCCCATAAGCCCGGAAAATAAGCTAATCCAATTATTTGTAAACCCTTGGTTTACAAAAACAAGTGATACGGTTTTGTGTCTAATCAACTATAATGTACATTGTAATGAGCACAGGAACTAGATATATCTCAAAAAACTATGAAGATCTTTAAACTGACATGAAGGATGTTGATACAGTAATTAGTTTTGAGATACAGAAAACATAAGCATGAAGACTGTTTGATTCTTGTTGTTGCATATACCGAATTGGGTTTTTCCATTTAGATTAAATCTGAATATCTCTGATGACTTGATGGTGAATTTGTAGGCGGAGAACATTCAACTTGATGATCTTGTTAACGGGAATAGTGCACTTTATAAGCATGCAAAATGGAAGGTATAAATTAATATCTGTTCTTCTTACAAATATATATTAGTCTCTAATAGTGGATTGTACTCATGTTTTTTGTATTTGTTTCACTTTATGTCATTAGATTCTCTTAAGTGATGACTTTAGAAGATCATTTGGAAAGCTGACGAGTGATCGCTTGAGGATGTTGGTTTTAAGTATTTTATTGAAACTTTCTGCTGGCTGGCGGCCCAAGAACACAAGGGTAGACTTGTCGTGTGAAAATTCTTCGCAAAGTTTGAAACAAGAATTAGTTGTTGAAGGGTTGTATATTGTTTGCACAAATGACATCATCAAGGATATCAAATATGTACAAGTTTTGAAGGTTTGGGATATATTACCTTTTGAAGAGATTCCAAAACTGATAAAACGACTTGAGAACATGTTCTCTGCGTACACAGAAAGTTATATAAAACGATGCACATCAAAACGTGTGGAGGGGTATACTCATTTTCAATTTACTAATTTTAAAACAGTGATTGCTAATTTATACATGCTTATCCCCATTTCTTTATACTGTTCTTTTGTTTTCGTATAATCCAGGAAATTGGTAGTTTCTAGGTATTGGCCTGCATCCAATGAAATTATCCGATTTCGTCATAATGATAAAGTGAGCATGAATTCTGTTGGTGGTAGAATTTATGTCGAAAACTTGAAAGTGGGTGAAAGCTTATTGCTGATGAAGTTCTACTCGTTATCGTGTGAAGTGGTGTGCCATTTGCTATCTGGTAAAGACGTTGATCTTCCCATGCAAGCGACTGATGAACAAATGGACATACTTCAATCTCGCAAAAGTTCCTTCATAATTGGTCGATCAGGAACCGGGAAAACCACTGTTTTGACAATGAAACTGTTCCAAAATGGACAGCGTTATTGCACTGATTCTGAAGGGATTTATGAAGTGGAAAGCAGCCCATCTAGAGATGTTAAAGCTGTTAATGATCCTGAAAATAGCAATACAAGTGTTCTTCGCCAGCTTTTTGTGACAGTCAGCCCAAGATTGTGTCATGCTGTGAAGCAACACGTATCCCATCTTACAAGGTGAGTAAATACTTGCCTTTTTATCTTATTTTTGTTACATTAATGCTACTTACTGACTTTAAGATAAATTTATGTATATGACAGTACTTCATGTAATGGGAGTAGTCCATCAGTAGGTATCAATCATGATATCCCGGACACATTTATTGACATTCCTGGAAAGATTTACCCTCTTGTGATAACATTTCAAAAGTTTTTGATGATGCTCGATGGTACATTGGGGAACTCGTTTTTTGAAAGATTTCCTAAAGTAAGAGAAGGTTCTAATATAAGTGCAAGATCTGTTGCGTTGCAAAAATTCATAAGATTTAAAGAAGTTACATTTGATAGGTTTTGTTCTCTTTACTGGCCCCACTTTAATTCAAATCTAACCAAAAAGCTTGATCCCTCAAGAGTGTTCACCGAAATTATATCTCATATAAAAGGAGGCAGTGATGGAAATTTAAGCTATGAGGGTTATTCATTATTGGCCGAAAGTCGTTCTTCCGCTTTAAGTAAAGAGAAAAGAGAGATCGTTTACACCCTATTTGGAACCTATGAAAAGATGAAAAGTGAAAGGGGAGACTTCGATTTGGGAGATTTCGTAAATGACATTCATCTTAGGCTTAAGAATGAAATGTACAAAGGTGACCAAATGGATTTTGTGTACATCGACGAGGTGCAAGATCTTAGTATGAGGCAGATATCTCTTTTCAAATATATTTGCGAAAATGTTGATGAGGGTTTTATATTTGCCGGTGATACAGCACAGACAATAGCAAGAGGGGTTGATTTTAGGTTTCAAGATATACGATCTTTGTTCTATAAGGAGTTCTTAAGCACCAGAACAACTACTGATAAACAAGAGAAACGTTTTCTATCCGAGATTAAACAATTGAAACAGAATTTCAGAACACATGCTGGTGTGCTCGATTTAGCTCAAAGTGTCATTGACATTTTGTACTGCTACTTTATTCACTCGATTGACAAGTTAGAGCCTGAAATTAGTCTTATATCTGGTGAAGCTCCTGTTTTGTTTGAGTCTGGTAACGATGAAAATGCAATTGCGACTATTTTTGGTGGCAGTGGAAGTGGTGAAGATAATGTAGGGTTTGGGGCAGAGCAAGTGATATTGGTACGTGATGATCATGCAAAAACTGAAGTTTGTGAATTTGTTGGAAAAAACGCGCTTGTTCTCACTATAATGGAATGCAAAGGACTTGAGTTTCAGGTCAGTTTCTTGTCAGTCCTGTCACGAAAGTATCATCTTTATTGATTTTGAATTACTTCTTTTTATAATGTTTGATATGATTATTTAGGATGTATTGCTGTACAACTTTTTTGGGACATCCCCAATGAAAGACCAGTGGAGAGTTCTATATGGATACATGAAAAGGAATAATTTGCTTCATGAAGATCATCCTCAATCTTTCCCGATATTCAATGAGGCTAGACATAGTATTTTGTGTTCTGAATTGAAACAATTATATGTTGCAATAACTCGAACGAGGCAAAGGCTATGGATATGTGAGAACAAACAGGAGCTCTCTAAGCCGATGTTTGACTACTGGAAAATGAGGGGACTCGTTCAGGTTAGAAAACTGGATGATTCAGTGGCTCAGGCTATGCGGGTCACTAGCACCCCTCAGGAGTGGCGGGAGCGTGGGAAAAAGGTCTTATTTAATCTATTACTGCTGTAGCTTTCACATGATTTCTTATTTTTCTTACCTTATTGTACATGTTTTCATAACTGTTCTTTGGTTTTCAGCTTTTCTATGAGAACGATTTTGCGATGGCGTCATTATGCTTTGAAAGAGCTGGCGACACAACATGGGAAAAATTGGCCAAAGCTTCTGGTCTTAGAGCATCCGCCGATCAAATAAGGGGAACAAATCATGAAGCTTTTGTAGGTTATGTTAGAGAAGCAGCAGGAATGTTTGAGTCTATTAGAAAGTTTGAGTCTGCCGCATCATGTTATTGTGATTTGGGGGAGTATGAAAGAGCTGGTAACTTCTGTTTTTAAACATAGATGCAAGTCTAATTATTAAGTGCTTGCACTACTTTATGGTTTGATTTGAACCTGTTTTTTTATCTCTAACGTAACAAATAAACTAAATGGGAAATAGGTCAGATGGGTCAATCAGGTTGAATATTTCTGTTTGGATTCATAGCTACATTTGAATCATTTCCTGAAATAAATGTAAAAAGGTGAATAAAAAAGAGCAAAAAAGTGTTGAACCCCACCAATTTCGACCCGTAACCTGTTTCATCCCTACACCACTTGCCCATCAGCCACTGCTAACGTTAATGTTTTACCTCCACAGCGAAAATCTATTTGTGCGCATGTGGAAAGATTGATGCAGCAGCAGAGTGTTTCATGTTAGCAGGGTGTTATAGTGAAGCTGCAGAAGCTTATGCCAAGGGAGATCAGATCTCCAAATGTCTGTCGGTTTGCAAAAAAGGGAACTATTTAGATAAAGGGTTGGAGTATATAAACTACTGGAAAGACCATGTTAATGTTGAAAGTTTTGACATACAACAAATTCAACAAGAATTTCTAGAAGGTTGTGCTTTGAAATACCATGAGCATAAAGATCCTAAATCCATGATGAAATTCGTAAGATCTTTTTGTTCTATGGAATCTAAACGTATGTTCTTAAGGTCGCTAGGCTGCCTTGACGGCCTTATGTTGTTGGAAGAAGAATTGGGTCACTTTCTTGAAGCTGCTGAGCTGGCGAGGTCATGTGGTGATGTTTTAAAAGAGGTTGATCTTTTTGAGAAGGCTGGAAATTATATGGAGGCAGCGACTGTTTTACTTTGGTACGTCTTTTTAAGCTCGTTATGGGGAAATGGAAACACAGGTTGGCCAGTGAAGCAGTTTGATCAGAAGGAAGAACTTTGTAATAGAGTAAAGTTGCTTGCAAACTTGGATTCAGAATTTTTCCATGATTTTGTTTGTAGCGAGCTTAAAGTACTTTCTGATAAACGTAGTTTGAATGAGCTAAAGAAAGATTTAGATGTTTGCCACAAAAACAAGAGTTTAAGGGGAGAAATTTTGTTGATTAGGAGAATTTTAGATTCACATTTTCATTTAAGTTCCTCAAAGTACGAGTGGGAAAACGAGTTACCAGTTGATATGAATAAGCACTGTGAAAAAATGATGTTTCAAAACCTGGTTTCTATTAGAACTCTGGTGTTTTATTGGAATTTATGGAGGGGAAATGTAGTGGATCTCTTGGTGAGTCTTGGAAGTTTTCAAAACGAAGAACCAAATAAACACGAGGGTCATTATGAATTCAGCTTAATGTATTTTGGTGTGAGGAAACAGCTTGTTAAAGGTAACACAGTTTACTTGGTAGTTAAGAAGGACGCTGATTGGGTAAAAAACTATGGTCAAAAGTTTCTTCATAAAGACGATGAATTTCTAACTATTGATGACAGGGAGTTGGTATTTGCTATGAGGTCTTATTGGCAGAAGGAACTACTTTCTGTTGGGTTAAAGGTACTTGAAATTCTTGAAGACCTTCATAAGCTAAAGTCAAACGGTTCCGCATTTCACCAAAGTACATCGCTCTTGCACATTTTCGAGGTTTCTAAGTTTCTTTTGGACTGCGAACATCTTAACCTCACAAATCCTAATAGGAGGAAGCTGCAAAGATTCCTTGGGATTTCTTCAAATTACTTCGATATTGTGTTTCCACTAGACTGGCGGAAATCAGTCTCAGAAGACCTGGTTTCCTTAAGTGAAACTGATCTTTCTGTCAGCTTGCTTAATGAGATTATTATTCAAAATCTTGATATCAAGGGAGACCTCACCAATGGGACAATAGGAAGGGTGATGATGATATGTCTTGGCTCAAGAATATCTGTAGCACTGTACGAGCATATCATAAATAAGCTTCGAAGGAACCCTAAATGGAAGTCATTTGTTGAGAAATTTAGGGATGCCGGATTAAAAGTTAAACATGTTTCTCCAGCACTCCAGAATGCTTTGGAAGATACTTTGAAGACTAATTTTAGGAGCATATCACCTCACAGTCTTGTGTTTCTGTTGGACCGTCTTCTTTTAATGAATACACCTTATGCAGGAGATTCTTACACAACAAAATCTTCTTTTGTTGGATCGTTTGCATTTATGCAGTCTACTGGTTTATCTCTTGGACCATCTTCTTTTGATGTAACCTATATTGTTGAAACAGTCGCTGCAATTATCTCTAACAAAGAGCATACTATAGCATGGATCAAAAAATACAACATTGATAGCTCTTATTACCCACTTTTTATACTGAAGATGGTTATGATACTGGCCTTAACATCTCTGCAAATTCCATATGTTTCTCAAGTGATACTTGATATACTGACGGGGACGGACAATGTTTCTTATTTGCTTCCAAAGAAGTTTGTTGGCCATCTGTTAGGAAAACAAGTTGGTTACAAACTAAACTTGGATCCAAGTGTGGTTGCAAAAGCGTTTGAAAGCGTAGAGGACCCTCTCCTAATTCTTAGTTTGGAAAATTCGAGTCCAGGAATCGACGTTTCTGATGCTATATTTGTGGACCTTAATAAATCTAGAGAGGAAATAATGAGCGTATTGTTCCCAAGGAAAGATAAACATATTTGTCCGACTTGTTCAAACACGTTACCAGATGCTTACCTGAGTATGATTCTTGTAAAAGCGTGCATGAGTTGGAAATTTTTCAGAGGGATATCTGACTTTGTTGGTAGGAAGAGGAGGGATCTGGGCTTACTTGTTGCTGAAATAAAGGCAAGTGCATTGTGTTTCTTCTTATTTTTTTTTATTTTTTTTTTCATTGTTGGTCTAAATTTTGTATGCGTTCTAAGTATATGTTTTTTTTTTTTTTTTTTTTTTTTTTTTTTTTTTTTTTTTTTTTCTATTATTATTATTATTTTTTTCAGAAAGACCTGAATACAGATATACAGACATTAGCTACTGTTTTGGAGGACGGAAATTCTTGTGCTGGGGAGGATACGACACTTCTACAATGTGCATTAAGCAACCTGAAAGTGCTTTCAGAAGCATTTGACATGAGGTTAGACATGCTACATTTTGATATTATAAGTTGTTTTTTCTTACTGTTTAAACCAATCTAAACTATGGTGTGTTGCATACTTTTCAGTCAACAAGAAAAGCCGGAGGTTTCAGTTTTCATAAAGAGTGTGTTAGATGCTACAAATTGGCTGCAAAGTAATGTGCGAAAGATAGATGATTTCTTGAGGCGTTATGTCATGAGTCAGGATTGCAAGGTTGGACATATGTTAGTGTCAGAGTGCAGCAGCACGGCTCAGGTCGAAGAAACAGGTGACAAGAAGAATCATGATGAGGAAGCAGGGGATGCTTTACAGGTGGAACCAGTGCTCGACAAACAAACTAGTGGTGGTAGCACGCAGGAAGCAAAAAACAAGAAAGGGAAAGGAAAAAACAAGGGGAAGAAGGGTAAAAAGGGCAAAGGTCAAAACTAAACAACGTATCAAATGGGACAGATCAGTGATCCTTTATTTGCAAGTTCTTGATAAGTTCTTTTGCAAAAGATGAGAATGCGCGTTGTTTTGTATGATTTGTCGAGACCATTCACTCTAAGTACACATCATGAAAGAGTTTTTGTTTGATCTTAACCTTCGACTTTATATGCTTGTCTCAAGCTTTTGGCATTTCGTATAATGGATTGATCATGTCTTTATAAATTTAAACGCGTTTGAAATATGAATCCAATTTCACATAGACACATATCCTGTTTTTGGATTGGAGTGAAGGAAACGTGAGTCATCGTTTTTGTTTCTTTGTAAAATGTCTGTACTCTTTTGGGATAAGCAAATGGTTGTGTTTAACAATAAACTTCAGTTTTCACACATTTGACCAAATATTGTCTCGTAGTAGTAAAGTATGGTCTTTGTTTAAGTGTTACCCGACCTTCTTGATCCTTATCAATCTTATTGGGTCCTTACCGCTCTACACGGGAAACCAAACAATAAAATCATTCCTATCCCATCTCTAAATCAATTTACACACCATACGTAAACATAAGCTAATAGGAAAACCCTAATTTTTTAGTAAAGATTAGGATGAATAGACATAAGCCCATAAACAATATTTATAATAGCTAATGATGATGTTTTATTAAACCGTATATTTTTTGTCGATGTATAAATTAGTTGAAACTCTAGTACAAGGATTGTATTTGCTCAAAATTTTCTTGAACTTGAATATGCCACTTTGACGTTAAGCAAACTTACACTTCAATCATGTCACATGAAACCACTTGACATCAATTGATTGATACCCCAGAGAGCACTCATTATGGTGGCATGCCAAAACTCACTTTTTGATGTCATCTCAGCGCCACATCACCAACTCACACATAAAAATACACCTCTCATTCGTAACTCAAGCCAAAATACTCCTTTTGGTACCTATCATACCCAATTGAAACACAACATTCACGCATTAAAAAAAATGCACGTGAACGTGAGCTTTTTTTGCGCAACAACTCACATTGGTATGGTAACATGCAACTCACGGTGCCAAAATGGATGCCACATGTGGCGCATGAGAAATATTACGGTACCCATCCCTCTAAAATTAAGTAAACAAGTTCTTACATACCTAATTAAAAAAATACAACCACGGCTTTAATTCTAGTGTGAAACCAAAATAAATATTCACATCGACTTCATCCGTTACAAAGAAAAGTTTTGACCACAAAGATGGGAAAACATTACACACATTAACCTTTCATTAACTTCTACTGCTTAATATATATTTATGAAATGTCTTACTACGCTAAATGAAAAAAAAATGACATCCTCCATAATCTATATTATCTATAAAACATTTACACCATTTTCTTTAATCTTTAATCTTGAAACTTTAACACATAGTTCTCGAGCCATGTTTTGAGAAGGAAGGAAAGGAAATGAAAAGTCTTTTGTATTCTTTTTTTGAGTTTATTTTCTGGAATGAAAGCGAAAGGTTTGGGATAATAAAAAAAAATTTGTGTTCCCGAGGGTTTTTAGGAGGGGAGAGTAAAGTAAATGATAATAAATTTTCTTCCCCAATTTGGATGAAATGGAGTGAAGTTGATTTTAAAGTTTTTTTTGTTACATCATTCTCTATCTTTTCAACTTGGGAACACAAGATAAAAATAATAATTTTTTATTCCTCTCCTCCTCACTTATCTCTCTTTTTCCTTCTCCATCTCTCTTCTTTCCGTTTTATAGTCGAGAACATAGCGTTAGTTTTTTTTAAAAGGGGAAAAGGAAGCGGAAAGGAAGATGAGAGGAAGTTTTGTTAAGAAAAACTTACTCCAATTCTTGGGAGGAAAGGAAAAGGAAATTATAAGTTGTCTTTAAAAATTTTGACATTACTCCTATATACTATCCGTTGGGATGTCCCCCACCCCCCCCCCCCCCCCCACCCCCCAACTTTGCACAACTATAGTAAAAAATATATATTTTTTATTCCAACGCTTCCCGATCCTTCCTCACACTTCTCAGTTAAAACGCAAAACACACACACACACACACATCACAAAACACAAAACACAAACCACACACAGACAGACGAAAAAAATATCGATCATCCACAAACAAAGGTAATCAACAAACAAGATTAATAACGGTTTTGTTCAATTTCGTTTTTTCCCTTTCCTTCGTATCTTCAATCAGTAAGTAGTTTAGTGATATTTAGCATATTATAAGATGTGGTTTTGAAGGAATTGTAAATCCAACGGATTGATTTTTAGATATGGCGATTAATAGGATTAGGGTTTATGCGTAATTAGGGGTTTGTGATTTTGTGTGTTAGAGGTTAACTAGTGTAGTGGGTTTTAGGTATTTGGTGATCCTAAACATGTTTTTAACTCTTAATCGTAATCTGGAATATCAATTGTTAGGATTTGGATTTAGGGTTCATACACTAAATTGGGGGTTTTTAATATGTTGTGTTTTACTGTAATTAGGTGCTTAGGTTATTGTTTATACATGTTATTGATCATGTCATAATAATATTATTTGATTCATGACTTTGTATGCTTTGAATCTTTGACATGTTATAGAAATACTAATAGCTATCATGTATTACACTAGAATGAGCCGAGAGGAATGTTAAAAATAATCCTCAAATTTCTGAATTAATTGAGAATCAAAAAGTTGACTATGAGAAACAGATGCTTGATCAAGACACAAACGATGATAAAAGCTACACAGATATTAGCAGAAAGAAGGTTTAATTTTTACCCAAGTTGCTCTTCAAGTTGGTCTTGCATTTCTTGAGCGCTTATGAGATTTTATTATGTGGGAAATAATGGACTTTGCATATCTGTAATGTAGGTTTGGGGGATTCTAAGCCAAGGGACCATTAGGTGACCTCGGGAATCGGATCCAAATTCGAGATAGCTCATAAAAAAATGTAGGCTTTGATTAAAAAGGTATGTCGTTTTTTGCCTACTAAATTGGTAAATTCACTTTTTTCTTTGTAGTATAGAGGTGAAATTTTTACCAACTTGGAGGATGTGGTTTAATGTCTTGAGGTGTTTATTAAGCGGTAATCAGCCGCTATGAGCATTTTTTTAGCACGACTTTCACACCTTTTTTTGTTACAATTACCTTTTCAGTATGGAACGCTTTTAACATATGCCTCCAAGATTGATCCTATTAGACTCGATGATCAATTTTTCCATGCAAAATTACGCTGATGGGAATCATAAATGGGATCCACCATCATTATCATGTTCCTGTGTGGGTAATTTTGCCAAATTTTCAGCTCCTGTGGAGAGGGATTATGTTCGAAAGTATGTTGAAGTCAATTATATGGAAGGTTCAGATGACAAGAAATGGAGCAAGAGAGATTTTTGATGGAGCAAAAACCTTGAGGTATGTGGCATTTGTACTGTTTGCCTTTTGCGTATGCTAATTTTAGTGATAACATTGGTCTGATAATCCTGCTCTCAGGCTAATAGCAATAAAGTGTTTTGGAATCATTCATTCCATCCCAACCAAAGAGAGATAATTAATGCGACAATGAGCGGAAAGGATGTTTTTGTCTTGATGCCAACTAGCAGTGGAAAGAACCTCACATATCACGTACATCATACCATTTAGTTCGTGTTGCTATTCATTGGGTTGCAAAAGTTTCTTCACGGGACGTATAGACACTAACTACGCCTGCTGGCTACATGTTTGTACAGGTGCACAGACGTGTCATCCTGAAGGTCAGACATCAATGGGTGCAGAAACTGCGTTATTTATGCTTTTAACTAACCGACGAAAGGTAGATACCCAACCCGTGTGCTATAAAAGAGGTCTGGTACATTTTCTAAAGACTTACTTATTGTTGAATCTTTGCCTGCTATTTTCATGTAACTTATTATTTCTGCTATCACTAGTACAAAAATGGCTTATCGTCACACATGGTCGATTTTGAACGGTCACACGGTAACATTTTTACGTGACTAAATGTACCAGAATAAAATAAACAGCCACACTTGATCCGACTTGTGTGACCATTTCGACTTTCCAACTGAGGCTACAGTCACACATTCAAATATTTTCATGACTAGAGGTATCTTGTAATTTTTTTTTTTTTTGATTAGTTAGTCACATATAATTTGAGACGTGTAACGGATACAAATAAGTTTGAAACATTAGTCACATTATATATATACGTATGTGACAAATATATGTCACACAATTAAAATTCATATATGGTCACATGAAGTAATTGTGTATGTGGCTAAATCATATAGTCAAGTATGTCAAATATTATTTAAAAGTGACTAAATCATATAGTCAAGTTTGTCACACATTATTTAAAAGTGACTAAACCATATACATGTACAGCACTTAGTTTTTCTCAAAATAAAATTTCCCTCTTCTCAACTTTTCACAAGCCCCGCCTAAATTTTCCCCAAAAATCAAATTGCCCTCCTTCCCAAATTCCAAAATATTTCATTAACCATCCCAAATATCATCTTAACTTTTCACATAGATCTGGTCTTCTTCTTCTTCTTCTTCTACCACACTCGCACCTCTTCTTCTTCTTCTACCACACTCGCACCGCTCACACCACCACCACCACACTCGCATATGTTCTATCACACCAGGTCTCGACCTTCTTCTTCTCCACCTTCACCCTTAGAAACACATACTCGAAACAAAACCAACGATCTTCCACATCCCCTAATCCCAAATCAAAATGACGATTGATGATCAAAAAACAACTTTCATCATCCATTTAGTTGTACAAAAATCACTTCTGTAACTTTATCATTGTGATTACATCTTTGAGGATTCTCATTCTTACCTTATTTAATTTCAATTAGAGGTTTTCAGTTTTGGGTTTGACCAATTTTTTGGTCCAACTTGTTTTACAGGCACTTCAATTTTTGGCTTTATATGAGTGTAAAAGATGGTATCCCTCCTAAAGAACTCCTTGATGATCTCTGCATGTATCTTTCTTTTTTATTTTCTTATAATATTTCTGAAGATTGGTTTGGAATTACGATTCAAGGGTGTTTGCTATTCAGAATTATATAAACTGTATATGTTCTTAGTAATTCGGGTGCTTGGATTTATTATTATTATTATTATTATTTTTAACTATGTGTTTATCTATTAATGCTTATTTCAGAGTTATATAAGCAATTAAGTGGTACAACTACTTATTTGCTTAAATATATATATATATATATATATATATATATATATATATATATATATATATATATATATATATATATATATATATATATGCAGATAAATACTTATATAAGCAATCCCAAACAGCCTCCTTGTATTCGGAATCGGATACTAAACTATAACAAAACGCAGTGGGGTACCTGTTTGGTATGGCTTCTGATTTATGTTTTTATATTTGCTTATTGTGTCTTAAAAATTGATGATTTCATAAGTAAAATGATAGTTTGTGTTAGAAATGAAGCTGGAGATATACGTGAATTGGTTACAATGATTCCTAACAAGTAAAATAAAACAATCAAAGTAAGCGCAGCAATGCTCAAGAAGACTTTATAGCTCTTTTTTTCATAAATATCCCCAGCAATCTTTCTTTACTTGTAGACGAAGACCTTAGATCTATCTTTATCACCTAAGATTATGATGTTAGAGAGAGATGGAAGAGCTAGAAAGAGAAAGTAAAAAGAGAGAGGTGGAGAGCACTATGTGAAATAAAACCTTTGATTAGCATGAACTCTCACCCTTCCTAACAAGCTTAGGAGGGTATTTATAGTCTTTACATTAGGCCTCAATGGGCTTTCCTTGGGCCTTCTTTTTGGCCAAGACATTTAGGCTTTTACATAAACATAATGGACTAGCATTTACTAATTATTACATTGATATATTAAACTAACTATTTGACTCAATAATGATCGTCACTTTTAATCCTAACAATCTCCCCCTAAGTGACGATCATTGAGATCTCTCTTTGATTACATAAATGATCAACACTTCAAATGCTAACAATCTCCCCCTAAGGGTGATCATTGAGATCTCTCTTTTGTGACCTTGATCTTTGATCTTTGAAGCTTGTTCTCTTTGAACTTTGAGTCATGTTGTGTAATAGTTTTGCTAGATCCTTTGTTCCAATCATGCTTTGTGATCTTTCTTGCCTTTGATCAACATCTTTACTCTGTTGTCTTTACGTCTTTTCCAGCATGCTCATACTTTGTTTGACTTTGAATCTTTGTGAAGTTCTCTTTTCTTTGACTTTGACTTTGACTTTGACTTTGACTTAGAAACATTCTGAACTTTCCTTTGCTTTGATCTTTGAAGAGAGCTTTGCAGGGTATGAGCATGTGGATCTTTGAGTGATGGTAACGGTCTTTCTCCAAGGAACATTCATGAGAACTTGCATAAAATAGTTAGCAATAAAGTATGTGGTACTTACAGGTTCGGAATTAGAGATCATCAACAGCATAGTGTGAAGACTCCTTCTAACCCTTACCAAGGCCGTTCCTGAATCAGATACCCCTGAAAGGGCTTACTAGATCCACCGAAGTACATCAATGATTCAGGTGAGTTGCTGGAGATCACCCCACAACTGTAGACCGTTTGAGACATAGTAACCATCATGATAGATAAGGCAAGATCCATAGATCTCATAAAGACTCTTACAACTTGTGTCCTTTTTGGCGAACACAAGTGTATTCATAGAAAGTGTATCCTAAGAGATCTTTTAATGAATCTCATGGCTCTAGACTCGATAAGTGCATAATTTGACTCTAGACTCGAACACAAGTGTATTCATAGAAAGTGTATCCTAAGAGATCTTTTAATGAATCTCACGGATCATAGGACGGTTTTTCCAAACCTTAGTCACCTTATATCTTCATGACTATCCTATTGTTGCCATCAAACCATTTGTGAAAATCTCTCAAAGTGTTTATGATAATAAAACATACTTTGTTAACACTTCGAGAGTTTTGCATTTCATGAAGGACTCCCCCTTTGCATGTGCTCATGGATTTTTGAGAAATTTGCACATGTGGGAGGAGTTTGCACTTTTTGAATTGATCCACTTTCAGTGAACACAACCGATTCGAGACACGCTTACATCACTAGTTAGACTAGCTTGAAGTTATTACCCGGCCTGGTCAAGTCCACAGAAAGTTTCTCGAAATGGTACATTTCTACTCAAACAAATCCTTTTAGAGACACGCTTACATGGCTAGTTAAAGAGTTCCATTGTTAGATTTTAGGTGACAACTTGCTCTAGTAACTAACTTGATGTTATTACCCGTCGAGGATAAGTCTTTTCGATTACTAACTTTTGTTGTTTCATCAATTCTTGGGTCATTTCTGAGTCGAGCTCGCATGAGATTCAGCCACAATCTTAAACACATTGATCACATTTTAATCACGTCTTCTCCCCCTCAAAAATAGCATATCCATGGTATTTTTGATACCAATTGATTAAAACCTTTTCATTTTGGATAGCATATGGGAGAAACGGATGTTTGTAAATTTCGAATTAGTTTCTTTTGAGCATGACTTTTTGGAACATCTTTTTATTACTCCCCCTCAAAAATAGAACATTTTGAGTAAATTTAAGCTTTTAAGGATTTGAGGGAGTAATATCTTGAGCTACATCATGAAAAGTTTTGAAAACCTTTTGAAACATTTTTCAAAATTTTGCTCAAAAAATCAAGAAGACTTTGATAAGCTTTATGGTGAGAAGTCTTCTTATCTTTTAGGATTGTCGCACAAAAATGTACAACAGTTCCTTTCTTTGAAAATCACGGGTTATACACTGTTATGTGTGCATAAGCCATTTTGTTTTCAGGATAAGTGCTCAAAGAATATGTAAAACCTTTGTTTTGATTTAAGCACTTTCCTTTCTTTGAAGAATGAGTCCTTAGCTGAATACTAGGGAGATTGTTAGAAATGAAGCTGAGCGATATTTACGTGTATTGGAGTAGACAACTAGTATGCATAAAGTGCAGGGACTACTAATGTAATATTGTAATAGTTGTCTTATGTAAGGCCTATAAATACCCCTCAAGGCTTCACTAGAGGGGTGTGGGTGTGCAACATTATCTATCATAATAAAAGTATCTTTGTTTCACCTCACCTTCTCTCTACTTTCTCTCTCTAGAATAATGATGTATTTCGATCAACCTCGACCTCCGAAACATGTTTCTTGGTCATAACAAGTGGCATCAGAACTAACCAGGGGCAAATCGTGGTATTTTTGGGTGAAAATCGTGTTTTTTGGGTGAAAATCTCGGATCAGTTACTGTTCATCGGCGTTTTACCGAGTTAGGAACAGGGTTGTATCGAGTTAGGTAGCATTTTTCGTCGAGTTAGGAGGCTATTTTATCGAGTTAGCTGTTTTTCAAGTTAGCTTATCGAGTTTGTAGACTCTTATCGAGTTACATAAGTTTTGCCGAGTTAGGATTGATCAACTTTATCGTTTATCGAGTAAGGATTTCACTTGGGTTTAACGAGTTAGAAACTCTGTCGAAATTTCTTCATTTTATCGAGTTAGCCCAAACATTACCAAGTTACAAGACCTTACCGAGTTACAAGATCTATCGAGTTAGCATATACTCTAACGAGTTACAAGATCTATCGAGTTAGCATATACTCTATCGAGTTACAAGATCTTATCGAGTTACAATAATTTTTCCGAGTTACAAAGGTTACCGAGTATGGAAATGTATTAGCAAGTTAGGACTTTATCGAGTTAGCAAAAAAAAAAAAAAAAAAAAAAAGTTTTTTGGCAGGAAAATTCGGTAAAATTTATTTTTGAGAAGAGACTAAATGTTCAATTTTTACGCGAGATTCAAATTTTGGTATAATGTTGAAAATTTTGGCCCGAAATTCAAATTTTTAGGCCAAAATTCAAATTTTTTTTCAATAAAATTCGGCGTAAACATTTTTAAAACTCAAATTTTTCTGGTAACCTTAGCATTGCATTTTATAGTGATTTTGAAATTATGGGCGAGCAAAGTTTCACATTCTATTTTTAGAGGGAAAATACGAAATCACTAAGATCAACGAGATAGAACTTCATTCTTCACCAAAAACACACCACGTATTGCTTAAAAGATCCTGATCAAGAATCACAATCAAATGACAACGGCTAGTATTGGATTTTGTGATTATGGGGATAATTCTTTATCACTTTTCTGGGTTTAAAGTACATTTCATGGGCATGTGTACTTATTTATCTCAAAGTCTAGGGGTGGATGGATGCATGACTTTCGAAGATACTTGTTTGTGCATTCACTGATAATGATAGTGATTAAGACTTGGATTATTTGGTTATACCCGATGTAAGGAGTTACATTGTAGTACTCACGGGTTATAGCTATCACTTTAAGGAGTTACATTGTAGTACTCAGTGTCGCATGAAGTTGTGGATAGTTTAAGAGGCAGAGATTTCATATACCGTTTGTACGTTTGAGTATATGGATCTATCTATGCTTAAAGGAGTTACGTTGTAGTGCTCAGTATAGGTTCTTAGTCACACCATCGTACAAGATTAAGTCACATATCTAAGGGATGTTTACTTCATTTTCAAATTGGTTATATCGGGTTGTTTCTCTAGTCATTGGTCATTTACTAGCTGGTTGGAATTTGAAGAGGTCGCTTATAGGTTGAAGAGAAGAAAGGAGATTGTAGATAACGAGAGTCATATCTTAGCGACATATACTCGCAGAATGTGCTCCAAAAAGCTGTTATGACTTCTAAATTGCATTAGAAGTGTAAAGTACAGGTAATTGTATGGCATGTACACAAGATTATGATGATTCCGATAACTCGCAACCATCAGGAGGGAGAAGAACATGCCAAAAGAAGTAGTGTTTCGTCTTCAGTACGTTGGTTGATCGAGGGAACTGTGCTTAATACCAGACAAGTACCATGAGGTACCAAGTATGTGTACATCAGAGCTTATTACCAACCTTCTATGCAATACTATGTGAGTTATGTTGTTATGCTGCTACCCGAACGACAACCATGTTCTTACACTTTTGAATCTACTTTATCCGCTGCGTAATGAAAAGAGAGTTGTCGATTCAGGAGGGAGCAGGAAAAAGAACTAAAGGCTCGCTAGTTAGGAGGGAGTAATAACCTAACTAGACCATTACAGTTGAAGTTCAGAGCTACAAAGACCTTTGTCGTCAGTGTCAAATATCAAACGCCAAGATCTTCGGAAGAGAGAACTTCAAGTCTGCCTCAGTGTCTAGACTACAGAGACTCTGCGATTCAACAACATCAACATAGTTTACTATTGTTGTAATTTACATTGTTTATGTATTTATAGGTCTCATTGTAACCAATCTCGTGTGACGATATCTTGGAGGAAGATTGTTAGCCTCGCTTTTTTATAAAGATAACGTCACACAAGTGAATTGGACTAGATTAGAAACTACAAGGACTACTATTGTCAAGTAGGCAAACAGGTAATGTTAGGAGCCTATAAATACCCCTCATGACTCTCCATGAGGGGTGTGGGAAAGTGTGTGTAAGCTTCACTTCATTTCATATTAATAAAACACATAGTTCTCCACCTTTCTCTCTCTACTTTCTCTCTCTAGAAATAACCATGGTTTTCACATATTTCGATCAACCTCGACTTCCGGAACGTGAATCTTGGTCTCTACAGTTTGCAAATAAAGTAGTGCCCAAAATTATGAAATGAGCATAACAAGCCTAAACCATAGTAACTTTACATATTTCACCTACCTTTCTTTTTGAAAGCATGATAGATTATGCTTTATTTCTAAAAGTTAGATCCTCTTGTATCATAGTATGCTTGTAGCTACCACAAACTCAGAACGTTCTTGCTATTATAATGGTTACTTATCTGAACTTTTGTCATCTTTAACCAATTATTGCTACTCATAATTAGCTACTCAGGAAACAAAGAACTAAGTACTACTATTGGGTCATTTGGGTGGTGGCTTATTCTATTTAGAATCTGAATTCCAAAGAATTTGAATCATGATTAATGAATGATATCATGGAGACTATAGTAATGTCAGACTCTTAATTCAACATTGAGTAACAACTAGCAATTGATATTGTGACAACTGGCAAATTAAGGAGCCCTTTTGAAAACCCGCATTACGTGAAGTTCGTTTATAAATTTTTATTTCGAATTTTAATCGTAACGAACTTGTAAAACCTATATTGTGCTTGATTATATATTTAAAATTTTTATGGAATCAATTTGAATTATCGATGTGATGAGAATTTATTTCGAGATTTTATTGGCACTACGTTGACTCCGGCATTAGGGTAACCTAACTAAAAATTTTATGTCTTGAGTTTACAAATTTGACTATATATATTTATTTATGGAACGTCTCGTGAGATATTAAATGATTTGAAACGAGTTTCGGGTTTTGGTCCGTGTAAATACACCTAGCCACCTTACCCTAAATATTAATAATACCTTTATTAATATTATTATTAGTATTATTATTATTATTGTTAGATTAAAAGAAAGAAGAAAATAATAATAATAATAATAATAATAATAATAATAATAATAATAATAATAATAATAATAATAATAATAATAATAATAATAATAATAATAAAGAGTAACTACAAAACCGTCCTTGTGGTTCCCTGGTTTTTGACACAAAACACAAACACAACTTTATACCTCTCTCTCCCATCATCTTCTTCTCTCTTACAAACCCTAGCCACCACAAGCAGCCACCGCCCGCTGCTGCTCCACCGCCACCACTACGACCACACCGCCACCATAAAAATAATCCTTATCACTAGATCTTTTAGATCCACCGGTGCACGCGCTAATTTATTGGTTTAATTGAAGATTTCGTGTTCTTGTCTTGTCAAATCGAAGGTAAGGCGAGTCACAAGAAGGTTGTGACTCGGATTTTTTACTAAAAACGTGACCAGGAGGTCGCGAGTTGTATTTTTCTGGTTGGGTTTTGATGAATAACGAAATAAACATGAGGGTTTTGAATAAAATGTGCTTATAACAAAGTTTGGTATCCGGGTTAGTCGTTTTTGTGGGTGGTCGAGACCAAAACCAACAGCCCAGGCTCACGTCTTGTTTTTTTTTTTTTTTGAGTTTTGGTGATTATTTGTTATACTTGGTTAGTCCTTGTGGGGATTTTGTTATCTTGGTCTCGTGTGGTATGAGTAACGAGAGGTAACGACCAAGGGTTAAGGATAGATTGATTTTTGTGACTATGTTCTGATTATTGTTGCTGGGTTTGATATATTATTGTTGTTGTTGTTTGGTTAACGATGATCTCAAGGGTCCGTTGGGTTTGATTGTAGCTCGATGGAGCCTAGCCGAGACCCCCGTGGTCTCGGGGTTGGTCTCACGGTTAGTGTACCCAAGCCGAGAACCAAATTGGGTTCGGCCAGATTTTGGAGGATCTTGTGTTGTTATTATTATTTGATGTTATTATTGTTATTATGATTAATATTTGAGGTTGTTGTCGTTACTTTGGAGACGGGAATAAAATGGTCGTATGATTTTAATTGTGGAGTTGTGTTGACGAGTATGAATTGGGGACCGATTGTGAGATGGTCAACTAGAATGACGGAGATAGGTTAGTCGGGTGCCGTAGTCGGACCCTATTGTTGTAGCACGTGTTTTGGGAATTGTTGGACGGAGATTGATTAATTGGTTTGACTTGATTATTATTTTTATTTTGGACCTGGACAATGAGCCGAGAGTGATGACTCGGACATGTGACCATTTCGTATGACTCGATAAATATTTATAATCAAACGCAAATAATAAAACTCGTAATAATATTATTGGTAATATAAACGTTTATATAAATATATAGACGTGAATAACATATATATATAAATATATAAATGCATATACTAAAAATAAAACGATCACGAGTAATATTATAACAATAACGTGACGATAAATATTATACTATGAAAGTAGTGTAATAATGTCGGGAGCGTTATTATAATTAGACACTATAAACAACGACGAAATCTTTAACGTTGAATAATTATATTTAATAAAATAATTTCTTTAAATAAACGAGGAAAACCATCGAGTTATACGGGGTCGTGGTCACTTGAGTCCAAGTGGATTATATTATTTGTGACGTTCGTGTTGTCACGGATATATGACGATTAATACACTCACTTTCGATAACTACGTAACTTATTTAATCGGCGGGTTAAATAAGAGCTATTTAGTTATTTAAATTGAGTATATTAATGGGCATCATATCCTACGACTCCCATAGGTTGTGGTATGTGTACGAGAATAATAAATTACTAAGTATCTCGTGAGGTTGCCAAATTGACGAATTTGGTAAGCTTAACGGCATAATTAGAGAATTTATTAAACTTTGATATATACCATATAGTACTTTATGTGCAATGTGTGACCTAGGTTTCGGGTACAATCTTAGAATGGTATATTAAGTAAATAAATATGGGGGATTACCAAATCGACGAATTTGATAAACTTCGATGATTTATTTAAATAATATATTGGACTAATATTAGACCTATAGATTGTTTTATTATCCTTTTTGTTGTGACTTCTTGGTTTGAGTTGTGTCGACCCACCACCCGTATGGATACCAAACGTCAAACTCCAAACTAATACGAGAATAATACGAGAAATGGATTTTCGGAAAGTAAAATGGAATACGTTCGGGTTTGGGAATATTTGATTTTGAGGAAATGATTTCTGAACGAGTTGATATTGTTAGGAAGTGCCGAGTCCGTAGTTGCCGTCTTTTGAGTTACTATACATCTTACTTCTACCGATTTCTTATTGCTGATTTCTGGACTTGAGGTGAGTCATAGCCCCACTTTTTCTCTTGAACTATGTTTTCAATACTTGGGGTGAGAAACGTGCAAATTGTTTTATGTGGACTATTATCGCTTTTACTTTTCAAAACTTGTTATGCTTATGGAACTAGGAAGATTTGTCAACCTTAGTCACATAGTGAATTATCGCGTGTGGACTAGTTATGGTTAGACGAATGTTACAACAACCCTAGTCACATAGTGAACCATCGCGTGTGGACTAGATTTGGTTAGATGAGTTACATCAACCCTAGTCACATAGTGAACCATTGCGTGTGGACTAAATAATGGTTGGATTACGAGATTGGCTTATTTGAGGATTTTGGATACTATAGTGTGCACCTATAGGTTATTGATACTTCGAAGGTTATCCGAGTATTTATGATGGAGTGGAGGGTATCCGCAGGTTTATTAAGGAGGGTATCCGTGTATTTATGATGGAGCGGAGGGTATCCGCAAGCTGTAGTGAATCCCTAGTATAGCTAGCAAGCGTTTTGCGTATATGTCCACTATATTGAATTATGAATTTAAACCTATGATCTCACCAGCGAAAGCTGACTTTTAGCACGTTTTCTCAGGTAATTAAGTGATGATTTGGATGCATGGATTGGAAGGCTCGGCTTTGGCACCTGGTTATGGATCTATTTTTCTAAAACTCTGATATTAAATTGTGGACCTATGTTTATTTCTTTTGGGCCTGACTCTGAATGAATTTGGGATAAATGTAAACTTTAAAACCCCGTTTGGTTGTGTTTTTCTCTTGTTTACTTTATCGCGTTCTTTTACGTCTTGTGTTGGATACCAATCCCCGTAGCACCCCGAAAGCTTGTTGAGTCTTCCGCTGTACCAAATTTTGGGGGTGTTACAGATTGGTATCAGAGCCAAGGTTATAGAGAACTAGGTAAATAAACACCTAAACTATAACCGATTTTTATAGAAAACGATCCTCGACCATTGCCCGCCAGCCCGCCAAGCCGAAGCATCTTCGATTATTTTGAGGTATTATGAGATAATGATTGAGATGAGATTTTTTAGATGACTTGAGAATACGGGATATATTGATTTAGTGATAAGATGGCGTTTCGAGGGATTATATGGCTTAATTGTTTTATAAATGTTTTAGTAATGCGGTAATTGAAATTCTTTGTTAAGATTATATGATTGAATTTATATGAGGATTTTTGATATGATATTTTGAGTTCG
>JARVZY010003383.1:0-21772 GCA_030686995.1 Artemisia argyi | reverse complement strand
TCATCACAACGGCCACCTAATACTGATCGCGCAATTGGACAACAACCAAGCGGTGGAATACTTAGTATTCCAAACTTTCTTGCCCCAAGATCATATAAGTTCTGCCAGTTGATAAACAGACAATCATTATAACCCGAGGAAATTATTTTGAATGTCGGTCAAGATGGACCGGGACGGTCGGCTTGACCTGAAATTCTTTTTTGCCTTTAAATTTATTTTATACTGTAGATAATAAGAGTGGTACTTTGATAACAAATTATCAGGGTAACAATCTTCTTTTATTTATTTATTCTTAAATTAAACTATTTAAAAAGTAAAGTGAACCTTTAAATGCACGGCAATGCCGTCTGTAAGGCTGGCGATGAAAAGCTCGGGAGTTGTAGACTTATTAAATAAGTAAGTCATGAGGTCATTGCTTCCGATGCTGATTATGTATGTGGACTCTTGAAGCAAAAGATCAGCTTTGGACTTGCCTAATAATGCTGTTATGTTTCCTTGAACCGTTGCGAATTGTTGGATTTGCTCGTCGAAGGATATCACTTGCCCCTGTAAGTATTTTGGTAAACATCACACTTTTTGTTAAGGGTTGGGTTAACTTGAAATACTTTATCTACAAAGTTTTATGCTTTTATAAATTACTAGTGTGTTAAATATGATCAAGAAAATGCTTTTCCAAATGATGATCAGACTATTTTGACTAAAATGATTTAAAAGGTATTAAGCATTGGAAATACGTCTTGGGTGACTTTTTACCCATTTAACTTATTTTCTTTAATATAGTTTTCTATCCGTTTGACCCGTCAGTGACTATTAATGCAATTGACCCATTAGTACTTTAATGGGTCAAAAAGCCGCTTATCGAAAAAACCCTCAGTCCGAGCTGGAATATGGACTCACAAATAACTGTTGTCCGATATCTTTAGCAACACCAGCACCTCCAGAAGCAAAGTTAACCCCATGAAGTATATCTTTTGTAAAGTTCAGACTATCCTCAACAAGTGCAAGAAAGGGCAGTGGACTAATATCGTATCCAGCCAATAGTTGGACTGCACATTCAAGTATAGATACAAAAATATATCATATATCGCACTCATCCTTTAAATAAAAATGATTTTATGCATTAATCATACACATAAAGAGACATTTAACCCGCTAGAGATAAATTTCTAACTCACACAGACTCGTTTATCAGTACAAGGGTCTGAATTTAGATACCCTCTTACCTATAGTGTCGGCAGGGTTGAGGCCATTGCTGAACCTGCCTGTTGCTACGCCCCCTAGATAATCTATCCCATAGTATTGGTGATCAACTCTTGCTCTTGAAGTACAGTTTACGAGGCGGTTGTTAGTGCCAACATCTACTGATGAATCACCAAATATGAATATAGGTCTAATGATTTGACTCGCTGTGCCCTTTGCGGCTGTTATCAACACACCAATTATGGATATGTATATCACCAGCAACACTAATTTTTGAGCTACCCATGTAATGGCCATATCGAGTTGGTTAGATTGCGTGACAATAGATGAGTTACTTATAGAAGATAAGAGCCTTATGGAACTAGAAAGTACAAGAAGAAAAGGTTGAGATTATAAGTAGTCAATGAAGACTAATATGTTGATTATATCAATTACTATGCTTTTCCTTGTTTATGACCATTATCACTATGAAAGATTCGGATAGCTCATTACTGTTGTAAAAATGTAATTTCTTTAATGATAGAACTAAATATCCCCAAAGGCCCAACAGATGTGGTTAAATATAAGAGATTCCAATATAGAACTGCATAAGTTCAGAGAAGTTGCATATTTCTTTAAATGAATAATAATAAGGTTCCCAAAGTTCATTTATGTTGGCTAACTAAACTTGGTGACCAAGTTTGTAGTTAATAAGATTAGATTATGAAACTGAGTCTCACGAAAGATGACCAAGTATGTTTGGGCATGAAGGGAGCAATTGAAACAAAAACTTTTTGTCACTTTGTTGGCTTTGTTGCAACTAGTTAGTATTTGATTGTGATTCTTAAACATCATAACAATAACTTTAAATATGGTCATCCAAAAACCCCATTAGAAATTTTTTTTTGGTGCAAATGGTGAATTTATATTAACTTTCCAAAATATCTGTACAAAACTTATCAATAGAATGCATAGAATTGGACAGACCCCAATTCTTTTATACTAAAAAACATAGCAAAACAAAAACACATACAACTAACCCCATTAGAAATTTCAGTAAGAAGACTTGAACATTTCAGTAACCGTGCTATAGCCAAACCATGACATGACTGCACGACAAAAAAAAAAAAAAAAAAAAAAAAAAAAAAAAAAAAAAAAAAAAAAAAAAAAAAAAAAAAAAAAGCCTCAAACTGAATGATGTGACGAGTAATAGCCCATAAAGAGTTCCTTAATATCCATAGTGTAACGTAAAAGTACTGCCTTTATAATACTTGTGAGCATACCCATTTTTTGTTTGTTTATGACAGCAGTGTTGACTCAGATTAGAAAACTGAGACCTGTCACTAGCGTCGATGGTGTGATAACCATATCAATTAAGGGACAGAGGTTTGTCTACAACCAATGTTCAACAACCATACGATTTCGATCTGTCATTCCTACATCTACATACAAATGTACAAACTACACCATTCAAGAAAGGTTCAAAACTAATTATACGTCTATCTATCATTAACAAACTCATCTATGTTGTTGAACAACTAAAACCGAACCACTAATATCAAATTCACTAGAAGCCAAGAAATCACCTACTACACCAAGCTCGGGACACTCTTCCCAGTCGCTGATTCCAGTAGTTAGAAGGGAGCCTCCTCTGCCACCTTTTCCTACTATAAACATTGAGTAGGTTTCCGCCATATCTCTCAATATCATACCTGTTTGCGCCCCGTTGTCCACATACTTCTCAAGAAATCTTACTTTCCCTGATGTCACGTACCTGAAAGTACATACAGTTAGAGAAGTTCTCATCGTTTTTGTATGCCATCAATTGTATTTCTTTGTAGTAAAGATTATCATATAATGCAAGAGAAAACATATCAATATCATGTGTATTTGTTACACGTGGTAAAACAGATGGGTTAGGTAACGGGTCAAAACTGGTAAGATGAGTCAAACTGGGTTAGGGTGGACCTACTATTTTGACTACTTAAATTGTATGTCATAGGATACTTTCTAACCCGTTCAAATTGTTTCTCTTTAAGTTAAGGTTTTTAAGTTTAACCTTTTTGACCCGTGTGTATGAAAATAAGTCCAAATCATCCTGTTTCACATAAACGGGTTGAAGTTGCCACCTCTACTCTTTAAAGTAATGTTCGCTGTCTAGTGTTTTCAACAAATCTTATCCATGAAGTTCAGGAAAATGGGTTGGGTACAAAGAAACCTCTACTATTGGTCAACCAATTATAGTTAGAACTTTGAACTTGATATAAGATCTTCAAACGGTTTAAAATATGTTTGAGTACTATAGCAGCCTTCATGACCCCCAGTGTACTTTCTACCTAACCTGCTTAACCCCCACCCATTTTGCCACCTCTATCTTTTAAATCTGAGATTTTGACATAGGCTTAAAACAGTTAAGTGCGTAAATATTTCATCATACCGGTGATAGAAATTCGCCAAGGCGGAACTATCAGCTTCCTCAGTCTCTATGTCATGGTCTATGGCCACTAGAACATCATCCTCCTTTTGGGAAACATTAATTCCCACATTAGGATCTCTAGAGGAGTTTGGAAGAAACCTTATTATCGTAAGACTTGAATGATGGTGTGTACTAAGACGTTTACTAAAACCCAACGCCTCACGGTCATCTGGCCCACCAAAAAACAAAGTTGCAATTTGTTGCAACGATTCAGAACCCGCAGCTTGTGTACCCGTAGTAGTATGTCCACGGTCTACAAGTATAGCTACGGAACATTGAGCGTTTCTCAACACTTTCTGATTAGTAGTCCTTATACCGTCTTTATCATTCTCAAATTTCCCATCTATTCGTTGATGTTTATGAAAAGGAAGAACAATAAATGATGCGCGGACATCATCCGCAAAATCACAAACATCTTGATACATTGTCTTAAAAGGTGCTACTGTTTGAACTTGATGAATCATCATTTTCGTCTCTTCAGTGGACATATCAATTGCTTCATTTATCTCCACTACATCATTACTACCAGAATCTTCATCATCACTAGATTCATCTTCTTCTTGCTCATAAAATGCTTTATTCTTTTTTGGTTTCCCGGGAAGCTCGATTAGATGCATTAAGTATGGGGAAATAGGAACATCATCGGATCCTCTTAGTGATAGAATGAGTCTTACCATTGAATTGACAGGGTGGCGACTGTGAACACACGCGACTAGTTTTAGTTCTTTTTCAGGACTGTGAAATTCCATTGGTATGTGTCTAATACCGATGGTATCACTTTCTCTTCTTACTAGGAAACCGATTAGTGCAGCTGAGATTAGGGAACTAATTACTACAGCCGAAACCATTAAGTTGTAGAATATTGAGCTGTTCAACACCTGCATCAACAATTTCTTTTACCTATTCATAAAATACAAAGGAAAATCACTGTACTAACTCTCGATCTTGAGATGACACTATACCAAACTGACCATCTATATCTCGAGATGTGTTAAGAAGTACCTTTTTTGTCATGAAAATCATCTTTTAGTCGCGACTATGATTTTTTTGACAATAAAAGTTTACTTGAATTACAAATAAAGAATACACTTTGCCAGTTTAGTACATCTCCAGAGGGTTAGTTTGGTATTTTTGACAGAACTGAAATAGTACATGAGGTTAAGGAACCACTTACCTTATTCTGCATAGCTGTTGTCAAAGTCAAAATATCAACATGCCCCTTCATGTTCATCAAAAAAGCAAGAAGAACACCCTCGTTTAACGGTATCTTTAAATATCGACAAGCAGCAAGAGTCCCGAAAATCTTACCACCAATGCTTAACACAATCACCATAGAAACGATACCTATTCTTTTCAGCTCGTTTAGATAACTCGTGTCTGCTTTGAACCCCGTGTAACCAAAGTAAATCGGGAATATAAAATTATGAACCGTATATGTAAGAATAGCTAACAACGTTCGAGCTGATTTCCCGCCCCTTGGGAACATGGACCCCATTAGGAAACATGCTAAAATACTACTAAATCCCATAGTTTCTAGAATCATAGCAGTAACAAGAATAACTAAGCAAAGTAGCATCACTTCAACTGCTTGAAGATTCTTTTCGCCCCTATTTCGTTTATTAAGCCAATTAACTAAATGTTTCGTACAAATAATGATTCCCACAAGAAGTAATAGTGAACAAGCAGCCATAAGTGCCCAACCAGAAACCGTTCGTTTATGTTTTTCACCAGATATTATAACCAAAATAAACGCAGCATACATGTCACCAATCAAAGATGAGGATATAGCGAGTCGTCCAATATCAGAAGTTGCAAATTTTAAATCAGCTGCCAAACGGAACACAATGGGGGAGGCGGTGTTGGCTAAAATGACTGTGATGACTAAAGCTACTGTTAAATGTGACCCATGTGATCCTGTTTCTTCATAGACAAAATAAGAAATGGCTGCGGCGAATAGGGTGCACATTAAACAACCAGAACATGCAATAATGCTTGCTGGACGAAAGTTTCTTATTAAATAAGGTATGTCCATTTCAAGGCCTATTAAAAACATGATGCTTATTCTACAGTATAATGCCATACTTTCGTAGAAGTCAATGGCAAAATTTTGAAAGAAGAAGACATGTATTGATGGTGCTCTTGATAAGCCTGATGGACCTAGTACGAATCCTGCCTGTGATAAGAAATAAGAATAAAATAATGAGCTAAAACTGTGTAATTGAGAAGCAATGCAACTATTATGAACAACTAACAAGCTGATATTCTTTCTACAGCAACCTCGATTTTAGGGTGCGTTCAAGATTGCTCATGAACTGATTATATCAAACTCATAATCAGATAAGTAGTCTGGGTAAGGAATCCCAAATGCACTAAGAAGTGATTATCTGCTGTATCAAAAACCAATAAGCAGATAAACAGTTCTAATAAGCAATCCCAAACATCCCGCCATTGTAACTAGACCTCAAAATTAGATTTATATAACTCCAATTCCTCCAACCCCAAATCACATAATTTCAGTTATGGCACAAAATGCTTATCAACAGGAACAATGTATCAAAATTCTACAAAAGTGTTCCTTTACAAACAATTAAAAAAACACAATATTCTATAATGAACATCAACAAAACATGCAACGATGGAACAAATAATGTAAGATCAAAGAGGATGTGACATACTTACGAGGATCTGAGCAAGGGGAGCAGGCTGGCCCAACGGTTTTAGAAAAATCTGAAATACATGAGAAAGAACCAATATGGCCGAGACCTGTGTGGTCATTGTCAAGGCCGGGTTCATCATGTCATTATCATGACATGATAACTCGGCCGTTTCATCCACCCCGGTTGACATATCAAAAATTTCTCGTCTTCCAGAAACAATAAAGAAATGACGAAAAAATGGTTTGGCTTGGTTTACAGATTTCGTAATTTCGTTAAAGATGATGAATGTGGAGGATGATAGTGAAGGAGGGAAAGATAGACCATCCTACAAATTTGCAGTTTTTTCTGTTGTTGGTGTCTATTTGTTTAGGGAGAAATGATGTATTAACATTTGGGTTTAGTGTCGGATCTAGAAATTTCGATCACGTGTAACAAAAGTATTTTTAGGCGAAACAATAATAAGAAAAATTTTATTTTAACTTTTCTTATTATAGGAAAACATTTTTGAAAAAAATACGGTGTTGGTTTGCTTAGCCCCATGGATTGTATAATTGCGGCATGTAAAGATGTTACATGAACTGATTCGGATTGATCGTGTTAACACATATCTAACGAGGCCATTGATTGTTATCGTTTTTCAATTTTATGCTTATAACGTGTTAGTTCTTATGTAAACTTCTATGACTTGTAACTTGCATCACATAAATATACAACCACATTATTAGCAATCCATATGGTGAAATCATTAAAACCAATCACAAGTGTATATGGGATTATGGTCACTAAGAGCATCTACAATGAGGGGTTTTTGCAAAAGGTTTTTACTATTTGAAAAAGCTTTTGAAAAGCATTTTACCATTGCAACCAATGACTTTTCAAAGACTTTGCATGAAAGACTTTGCTCCTACCAAGTGGTTGATGAAAAAGCTTTTTACTTTCCAAGTTTAGCATTTATGGCATTATTGCATTAAATGCAAAAAGCAAGTTTAGCATTTATTGCATTAAATGCAAAAAGCCATAAAAGCTTTTTACCATTGCTCATGCTCTAAGAATTAAGAAATAAGTTTTCCCACATCGGTGGAGGGTAGAAAAGGGTTGAGAGGATGTCAATTGTTTAAAATTTGGTATTTGCAACTGATCCCACATCGACCAGAGGATGTAAAAGGAGGAGTGGGTGAGGTGTATAAAAGAAGGGGTTGGGGTATGCTCTAAGCATCTTTGCGCTTGGGGCAATGACGCAGCTAATGAGGTAATAACCGAGGCGCGTCAATTGCTGGTTGAAAACTATTTCCAAACCCCCTCCTTGGCTTTGGTTCTGCCTTAGCCATCGAGAATTTCTGGAAGGACTCTCTTTTATTAGGGTAAAGTCCTACAATTTTTAGTCAAGATTTTTGGCTCTTTGTAGCTACTATCTATTTAAGCATACAAACTTGTCAAAACTGTAGAAGCAACATTAATATCTTCAAATCATTGGCTATGAAATTGAATGAACTGAGTACAAGTCTATGTTTGCACTCATAGGGTTGGGTCTTAACAAGTAACAAACATTCAACTCGCAGCTGGGTTTTGAGGGGATGTTGCGACATCATGGTCACGTATAAAATATGTTTTGTAAAATGGTATGAATATGTTTTGTAAATTGTATGCACTACGAAGTGGCGCCCATAACGTGCAGGTAAAAACCACTGCACTGAGCGCGTGATCCAAGCTGTTGTTCCTGAAGGTTCCTATGTTCAGTTTGCTGCCAATGATTTGCTAAACAAAGACAAAGGGAGAACAGATTCTGAAATAAAAAAGCAAGTTATGTAAAGCGGAGAACGTAGTTGACTGGTGGTTGTCATAGGTAGCAATTACGACTTGTTTACTTACGATTGATTCAAGTCATGTTTACACCCAATGTATCAAGTGGGTAACATCGAGGTTTTAGAAACCGTTGCAATTGGCCTAAGCTGAACCTAATTTACGAATGTGATATAATTGTAATAACGAGAAGCTTTGTTTTCAATATTTCAATAGAAATATCCAGATATATAAAGTCAAGTCCTATCATTTCCTCTTCTAACTTGCCATTCTTTTCTTTTCAAGAGGCCAAGAATTTACCCTCATCATTCGTAGTAGTTTCGAGAGATCACATCCAGGAATATATAACACTTCTCTAAATTTCTAAACAAAAAGTGTATGACAAGAACACATACTTTCTTGTTGATTTAGTTGCTTCTTACAGCCATAACCACTTGTGTTCGTCTATAATAAAGGTCTACATTAAATCGAGACAGGAATCATTGTTTTGGTTAGAGATCAAGAAAAAAGCTCAGGCTGCCTCCTCGGTACGTGCGCAAAAAGGTACATTCAAATGCCACATGTTGCTTATTTGCCACGAGTCTTCCACTTTTTGATTGGAAAGATGGTGATTTTCCGCCTTGAAGTATTTATAGGGGTTGGTGACTGTGACAAGGGCATAACAACTCGATCATCTTCATCACCATCATCATTTCCATGATCCATGCCTTCTGTTAGTGGCTTCAGCTCGAATGCACCCCTTGTTAAACTTCTAGCGACCTGATGTATAAACCTAGTTGGAGCATCACTCACATTCCACAGGAAAACAGTAGCACATAACAGAGCCTAATACGACATTCTGATTGTATATTTAGTGATGATACGTACCTTGAGCAAAATCCACACTTTAAGGGTACTGCTCAGGATTGCCAATTTTGTCTTCTTACCAGATGTCAAGTAGCTACACATGTACTTATCAACCCTCAGAATGAATTTGGGCCAAGACTTGGGCTTTCCAGGATCTGCTCTCTCCATCAACGCCTAAACAAGTGATCACATTCAAATATGTATAATTTAATTATTTTGGTATTTTGACTTTTTGAGCAGATTGGCATAGAGAATAATAGTTTCATGTACTTGGAAGAATTACTCACAAGTGATCGACAAAGTTCATGTTCAATTTTAGAGTATGAAGTCTCCAATGCTTCCACTCTCCCAGTAGCTTGGCAACAAGAACATGGTTCACTTATCATAAATGTCACACTAGGTCGCACCTGTCAAAAATCAAAGAAAAGTTTATATTTTTTATTATGAATTATCCAAAATAAAAAGTTTATACCCTTTTTCTAGTGATCTCCATTAGGCCGTGTCTAGACAGTTCTGACACTTTCACCATTGACCGATCTCTGCTAACTGCCTTTTTGACTTCTTCATACACCAATCGCTTATTTGCTAAGAGAATATATCATAAATTTTTAGAGACTTGTCAAAAAAAGATTTTTTTTAACTACACTAAACACACAGCGAGAGACTTACAGTCATCCAACATATCAATGAAATCCACCACAATAATCCCACCGATATCTCTCAATCGTATTTCCCTAGCAATCTGAAATCAGTTGACACCTTACCAATTAATTACATTCAATTTGACAAGAAAATACAGTAATCCATATCAGTATATCTATAATGGTGACGGGACTTGTCTTCAACTTACTTGTTTAGCAGCTGCAAGATTAACATCTAAAATAGCCTTCTGTTGTGAAGTCCCATGACCAAGCATACACTGCCCTCCATTCACATCAACAGAGACTAAAGCCTCGGTTTGTTCTATCACTAGATAACCTCCATTAGAGAGTGGTACTCTACAATACAAAACACATTTTTAACTCGAGCAGTTTCAATGTAATATACATGAAAAGTGGAAATTTCTCACCTCTTACTAAGCATGTTGTTCAATTCATCTTCAATATTGTATTCATCAAATAGTGGATTCTTTTTGGTGTATAACTCAACTCGTTCACACAGATCAGGAGCAATTTCTTGAAGATAGCTTGTAACCTAAACATCAAACACAGTTGTTGATAAAATAGAACTCAAAAATGTGTTACTTTTAATACTCCACGTTACCTCATGATATGTAACCGGAGAATCAACCACCATTGTTTTCACCTGAAACAACCAGCTGAGTATGATTACATTATATACAAATAACCTCAAGCTGTAAATTGAATTATTTTTGGTCTTTAACTGTACCTTATCATTAAAAAGATCTTGGACAACAGAGCGCGTCTGACCCATGGCACCATGTAACATTACAGGCGTGGCACCTTCCACACCTTCATCTGCTGCAAGAGCTGCAGATTTTGCTAGTTCAGTAATACTGTTCCATGTTAAAAGCAAGCTATCTAAATCTTTCTGCAGTTCTTCCATTGTATGACCAGCAGCAACCGTCCTTACGGTCAAACCAAACCCTGGTGGCTGCAAAGTCTTGGCTATGACCCGCAATCGAGTCCTCTCAAGTCCAGATATTTTCTTGGAAATATGAACACTATCGTAACGAGTCATTAACACCTGCATAGCACTTAAAATTAGAGGTCGCAAGACGGCCAGGGTGGTTCAAAATGGGTTCGGGTCACAAGATGTCATTTTTTTGTACAGGTTGATAAACTAGTTGGGTTGCTTTGACTCGATTTTTTTAGTCCATTCTCTGAGACTTCTAATAAATAATTGATTTTAATGATATGATTTAGGAGCATGTGTAGCATTTAAAATATAGTTCACGTAACTTTGGACACGTTTGTAATGTTCCCTTTGACGCGTTTGAGATTAAAAAGTGCCCAAACCGACTGAATTGTAACATGATAACCAGAATGAATTAGCAAAAATGTGGATATTAGAGCAAATTCAATATAAGGCATACCCAGAATCTGCTTCTTAACTTTGGGTAAGCAGTAAGTGTAGGGCCTTTAGTTCCCAATCCCTCCTTCACAACTTGTACAATTATTTTAGTCCCTTTCTGAACTGGACCCCATTTACTTTCATCTGAATTCTGGGAACTTTCTATTGCCTCATCTAAACGTATTCTGCCATTAACTTCTTTAGCAGAACCCACCACATCAAACTCATCATTCATGTCATGCACTGCATTAGAATCTAGCATAGTTTGAACTGAATTTTCAATGATGTCATGCTCCTCAGTGTCCTGTTTGGCCTTTGGTTGTTTTTTTCTTTGCTTTATATGGCGGCGAAATGGAGGAAATATGAAGGGCTCCCAGTTATGTTTTGTATCCATAAGTGAAGGTCTTGAGCACCCGATATTTACAAATGCGCCACCCATGTGGGGAACAAATTTTGTTACTATTCCTAAATATACACTATCAGATTGCACATTATCTTTCACGGGTTCCAGTAATATTTCAACCAATTTTTCATCTTCCATAACAGCAATCCTTTGCATGGTACATAGAGAAGAGTTTATCAATATAACTTTGGTGACGGAGTCCTGCAAACCAGCCGTACTCTCATCATTTTCTGGAACTTCCTCTAGTTCGTCTTCATTTTCCGTATCATTTCCAACAGCTTCTGAAACCCCTTCACCAAATATCAACAAATCTGCAACTTGTGCCTGCTGATTTTGACTTTCGGACTCACTTTCTACAGGTGTTCCATTCTTGGAAATGTTAATATTTTTATCATGGTCATGATCATGAAGGAGTAGAGATGATTGGAATAGCCAAGGTTCCTCGACAGGATAAAAACTCACAGCATTTCCAGGGTTAAATGTGGAGTGATTCAAAGTATCGACTTTAAGGTCAACTGAGATCTTGTCTTTCCCTGATAGAGCACTTTTAGATTCGAGGATCCATGGCTCCTCTACAGGCTGGTAACTCCTGTGAAATTGTGCATAAGTAATGTCTTCAGTGTCAAAGTTATTCTCAAAGTCAAAATCCAAAGTCAACTGCTTTGAAACCAGAAGATTGCTTTTAGCATCATTCAAACTCTTTGCTTCATCTGTTAAATCACTGGAGAAATTTAAGTTTTCAGCAACATATTACTAACTAATAACTAGCAAGATTAAAGCAAAAAGGACATTATCGTGTAGGTTGATACCTCTAGCTCTAGATAAAGGTTCTCTGTCGCTTCTAATCCGCGCCCTAATCAAGAATATTTTCCTGCTACTTTTTCGAGTTCTATGCTCTAGAAAAGAAAATTCTGGTCTAAATCCCCAGGAAATGTCGCACAAAGACTGCATATCTCCCTTGGTAACAAAGCTAAACTTAGAACTATCGCAACCATGTATCTGCTCAAATGAGTAAAATAATCAATAATAAGTTCCAAAAAAGATTCTGCTAATTCTGAATTCCCACAACTGAAACTCATTCGTTTACAGGTGATGTTTTATCTGAAAGTGAAATCAATTTGTAAACTACTATATATATATATATATATATATATATATATATATATATATATATATATATATATATATATATATATATATATATATTAGCATCTCATAATTATATGGATCCTGATTACTTTAGTGAAGTGCAAAATGGTATCACCCTAGTTTCTGCATTCAATAACTTATAAGGATATTTTGTAACAGAGCTGAAATGATCATCCACACGTCTTGACGAATAAATTTCTTTCTACAGGAAACTTGGGTAATTGGTTGCGTTAAACAAATGGGCCCCTTGAGAGATCGAAAATGCACAACTAACAAATACAAAGTGAAAGTTTATCTGCTCAGAAACTATGTATCATAACTATTTCTTGCGTTTGCTGTGATTGAAGGTGTTTCTATGTGAGCTCAGCTGTCTAAATAGCCAATAACGAACGTGGTTTAACACAATCGAAAAAACAAAATTATAAAAGTTTAATAAAACAGTTAGGTTATGTTAATCTTGCATCTAACGAGTGGTGGAACTAGAATATTATGTTATGAAAGCATGCCCCTAATCTTAACTTTGCCTTGTAACATACTAACATGTCAGCACATAGACTAAACAATATTTTTTTTCCAGCTAACAGAATCAGATAATCAACAAACCCATGTTAGCAAATTGAAGAAACAAGGTTTTGCTACACATTATCACAAACAGTTGGGGTGCAAACCAATACCAAATAAGAAAATAAAAAGAACAATACATATATAAATAGAACCAAACATTATAAGCCAACATAGAGACCCATAAAACAATAATGGCAAAATGAGAAGCGAATGAAGAGGATGGAAGAGAACCTAGGAAAAGTGAAGTACAGGATGCTGTAGGTCTGAGATGTTTTTTTAGTTTGCAAAGATAAGGAAATAACTAGGGGCAATTTTGTCTTTTTCATATTCTCTTTCTGTTTTTGTACCGGAGTTGATAATCAAATACCACAACTGTGCAAATACCACAACTGTGCATTGCCGTGTTATACGATACAATACTGTAATGCACAAGTTATGGTGCAAGCATCAAAAAATATGGTGGAGTATCAACTCCCTTTTGTACTATTAGAATTTTCTTAGAAATCTAAAAACTAGCCGAGTTTCAGACCCGGAAAAATCTCGTACCTAAAGCTCGATTAGGCTCTCGAATCTAAACAAGGATTAGAACTATATTCGTATAGATGTATTAGTTTAGTTAGTACACTTGTCATCAAAGTTTTCTTTGTAATGTTTTTCTTGAGTCTACTGTACTTAAGTATCTTGTTAATATGGTGGATGCCTTTATTTAGAGTAAATTACATGGTTGGTCCCTGTGGTTTGTATAAAGTAACAAGTTTCGTCCCTATCTTTTAAAAGTTGCATGGTTAGTCCCTAAGTACGTAAACAAATAACATCACAGGTCCCTTGGCTTAACTGGTGTTAACTAAGGTTAGTTAAAATTTACAAGTTAGCCCCCTTTGGTTAAATAGCGCTGCATCGTTAATCCTTTGGTTAAATGGCGTTGCATCGTTAATCCTTTGGTTAAATAACGCTGCATCGTTAATCCTTTTAACGTTTTCGCCCGTTTTTGTCCGTTTTTTTACGTTTTCGCCCGTTTTTGTCCGTTTTTTTTTGTTTTCGCCCGTTTTTTAACCCTTTTTTTTACGTTTTCGCCCGTTTTTGTTGTTTTCGCCCGTTTTTGACCCTTTTTTTACGTTTTCGCCCGTTTTTGTCCGTTTTTTTTTTTGTTTTCGCCCGTTTTGTCCCTTTTTTTACGTTTTCGCACGTTTTTGTCCGTGTTTTTTTGTTTTCGCCCGTTTTGTCCGTTTTTGTCCGTTTTTTTTTTTTTTTTTTCGCCCGTTTTTGTCCCTTTTTTTTACGTTTTCACACGTTTTTGTCCGTTTTTTTTTGTTTTCGCTATCTTTTGTCCGTTTTTTTTGTTTTCGCCCGTTTTTGTCCATTTTTTTTACGTTTTCGCCCGTTTTTGTCCGTTTTTTTATGTTTTCGCCCGTTTTTGACCGTTTTTTTTACGTTTCGCCCATTTTTGTCCGTTTTTTTTGTTTTGTCCGTTTTTTTTACGTTTTCGCACGTTTTTTTTACGTTTTGTCCGTTTTTTTATTTCGCCCGTTTTTGTCCGTTTTTTTACGTTTTCGCCCGCTTTTGTCCGTTTTTTTTTTGTTTTCGCCCGTTTTTGACTGTTTTTTTACGTTTTCGCACGTTTTTGTTCGTGTTTTTTTGTTTTCGCCCGTTTTGTCCGTTTTTGTCCGTTTTTTTTTTTGTTTTCGCCCGTTTTTGTCCATTTTTTTTACGTTTTCACAAGTTTTTGTCCGTTTTTTTTTGTTTTCGCCCGCTTTTGTCCGTTTTTTTTGTTTTCGCCCGTTTTTGTCCCTTTTTTTTACGTTTTCGCCCGTTTTTGTCCGTTTCTTTTATGTTTTCGCCCGTTTTTGACCGTTTTTTTTACGTTTCGCCCATTTTTGTCCGTTTTTTTTGTTTTCGCCCGTTTTGTCCGTTTTTTTTACGTTTTCGCACGTTTTTGTCCATTTTTTTACGTTTTGTCCGTTTTTGTCCGTTTTTTTTATTTCGCCCGTTTTTGTCCGTTTTTTTTACGTTTTCGCCCGCTTTTGTCCGTTTTTTTTTGTTTTCGCCTGTTTTTGCCCGTTTTTTTTTACGTTTTCGCCCGTTTTTGTCCCTTTTTTTTTTGTTTTCGCCCGTTTTTGTCCATTTTTTTTGTTTTCGCCCGTTTTGTCCGTTTTTTTTACGTTTTCGCACGTTTTTGTCCGAAAAAAAGATTTGGGTAAAAAAAAGTTTCTAAAATATATTTTTCGAAAAAAAAATTTGGGTAAAAAAATATTTTTTCTAAAATATATTTTTCGAAAAAAAAATTTGGGTAAAATAAAGTTTCTAAAATATAATTTTGGAAAAAAAGTTTGGCGTAAAAAAAAGTTTCTAAAATATATTTTTCGAAAAAAAAAATTGGGTAAAAAAAAGTTTCTAAAATATATTTTTCGAAAAAAAATTGGGTAAAAAAAAATATTTTTTCTAAAATATTTTTTCTAAAATATATTTTAGAAACTTTTTTTTACCCCAATTTTTTTTTCGAAAATATTTTTTTCGATGATTATTTAAAAAAAATTCAAAATTATATTTAGACAAAAGACGGACGAAAACGTAAAAAAAATGGACAAAAACGGGCAAAAACGTAAAAAGATGGACAAAAACGGATGAAAACGTAAAAAAAACGGAAAAAAACGGGCGAAAACGTAAAAAAAATGGACAAAAACGGGCGAAAACGTAAAAAAACGGACAAAAACGTATGAAAATGAAAGAAAATGGGCGAAAACGTAAAAAAAATGGACAAAAACGGACGAAAACGTAAAAAAAATGGACAAAAACGGACAAAACGTAAAAAAAAGGACAAAAACGTGCGAAAACGTAAAAAAAAACGGACAAAACAAAAAAAAAGGGACAAAAATGGGCGAAACGTAAAAAAAAGGTCAAAAACGGGCGAAAACATAAAAAAACGGACAAAAACGTAAAAAAAAACGGACAAAAACGGGCGAAAACAAAAAAAAACGGACAAAAGCGGGCGAAAACAAAAAAAAAATGGACAAAAACGTGTGAAAACGTAAAAAAAGGGACAAAAACGGGCGAAAACAAAAAAAACGGACAAAAACGGGCGAAAACAAAAAAAAATGGACAAAAACGGGCGAAAACGTAAAAAAAGGGTAAAAAACGGGCGAAAACAAAAAAAAACGGACAAAAACGGGCGAAACGTAAAAAAAACGGTAAAAAACGGGCGAAAACAAAAAAAAAACGGACAAAAACGGGCGAAAACGTAAAAAAAAACGGACAAAAACGGGCGAAAACGTTAAAAGGATTAACGATGCAGCGTTATTTAACCAAAGGATTAACGATGCAACGCTATTTAACCAAAGGATTAACGATGCAGCGCTATTTAACCAAAGGGGGCTAACTTGTAAATTTTAACTAACCTTAGTTAACACCAGTTAAACCAAGGGACCTGTGGTGTTATTTGTTTACGTACTTAGGGACTAACCATGCAACTTTTAAAAGATAGGGACGAAACTTGTTACTTTATACAAACCACAGGGACCAACCATGTAATTTACTCCTTTATTTATATGGAGTATTTGATTTGTTTTGATTGAAAATAAATTGCCATTAAAAGAAATTATTCATATACATGTATATATAATTGCATATGCACTTATTTATGTATGTTAAAACAAACAAATGAGTTCGGACATAGCGTGTTTTAAAGCTTAGCTCAAGTTGAGCTTTATTTTTATTTTGTTCCAAGTCCTTCATAAAAAGACCCCGAGCTGAAGCTTATAAAGTATCACGAGCCGAAGTCAAGTTTTTACAATTTAAACAATTTGGTTCTGTAAGTTTACACATCTACTAATTTGTAACAGAAAAAAAAAAAATCAGGTATAAATTGTGTCTAATCTCATTTTTGGAAAAAATGTCTTTATTGCATTTCCAAATGCAAGTTCATATTTTGTGATTTTACCGCAATAAGACTGCATATCAAGGTTATAAAAGGCGTGAGTCGTGGCGTGCCGGCATGGGCGCGCCTCAAGTCTTACGCGTTATGGCGGAGCCTTTGTGTTTCTTAAGACGTCATTAAAGCGGCAAAAAAATATTTATAGATTTATGTATTTATAATTTTAGATCATATTACTCGTATTATATTAGACATTTAGACTACTACTTAATACAAAATTACAAAACCCATATATCAAATAGCCCAAATTTCAATAGTTCAAAATAATAATAATAATAATAATAATAATAATAATAATAATAATAATAATAATAATAATAATAATAAACTAGTTCAAAAAGTGGCGCCACGTCTTACCAAAAGGAGCGCTTTTTTGCGTCACGCCTAGATCAGCTACCAAGAACCATTTTGTGGCGGCGAGGCCACGCCTCGCGCCTTTTAGAACACTGCTGCATATAATCTAAGAATTTTAAAAGAACTAAAAAAGAGATGTGAAGCATATCCTGAAATGTGTTTCACTTCATGAAATGACATATGGTGTGACAAAGTGTTAATTTGGTTGATTTAAGGTCCACCTTAAGTAGATTGAAGCCATGATTATGAAGTCGCACAGATAGTTAACAACCAAAGTAACTTTTGGCCAACGTTGAACCAAATGACCAAACTGCTAACGAATTTATACACGAAATCTCAGTAAAATAATACATAGAAGATAGAACTCATATCGGATGGTCATTCGCAGGATACAAAGAGCGACACATTTACAACAAATATATGATAGACGAGACTTTTTTTTTATACATATATGGAAATGAAAATATACTGTCATACACACATATAGGTGATATGAATGAACGAATCATCAAAGTCGATACACTAACCAAAACCAAAGTTAAACTTGCTCACAACAAGCTTAAGTGACCTGTAATCAAATATCAAATCATACTAACATCTTATATATAATAGCATATCTTTTTTATAAAATTGCCCAAAATACTCTTCTTTCACGTCCTTTTAGGCCTAGGCTTTGCCATGTTTGAGAGCTTCAAAACGAGCAGCGAGTGTATCATAATCTGGCAGTTTAGGATGAACTCGCTGCTGACCTTGTTTCATATAACCTGAGGAAGGCGCAGGTGGTGCAGGCCGGTTTGGTGGGCCATGGTTCATTCCGGTAGCACGGTCATGGTCATAGTCATGATCCATATCGATTTCTTCATCATATTCAGACTCTGACTCATCAAACTTGACAGATGACACACGAGGAGGTGCACCGTAAGTATGCCTTCTATACATCTTGTTGTCGTCTATCTCAGGATCACAATCTGAATCATCAAACTTGACACCAGAGGCATTGTAACTGTATCTCCTTTGATCCTTTGTATTGTCTAATGAGATATGAGACCTATCAGAACTCTGTCTTGATGGTTTGGTGAAATTGATTGGAGGACTGCTGGAAAACGAGTCAAAATTTTTGCCATTTCTTGAACCATTTATGGATTCATGGGATTGATTTGACTGATTTGAGTGTTTGTTGGCTAAATATGCAGCAGCTTCTGCAGCAGCAATTGCCATCTTAGCTGACTCTGCAGCAGCTTCAGCAGCTGATTTTGTGTCTTCAAAATGCATCGCGTTCTGATCATTACTTGAGTATCTGAATTATCAAGAGGAACCAACAACTTAGGTGCTATGGCTTAATATAATTTATCTCTAGTCCTCTACCATATGTTATTTTTACATTTTCATCTGTAGTTTTCCTTGTTTGATGCTGTTTTCTAATAGGACTAAAATCCACATACAAGTAATTTGTCATGTTTTGATATAACGTCCTAAACTTACAGCAGCATGTTTTAAGTCAACCCAAGAACCATGGTGGTAGTTACAAAGACGTATAAGGGGTTCATGGTTCTAATTCACAAGTGATGTAGGATGGGAAGTGACATTTTACCTGCGTGATGGTGGATTGTTTGGCTGAACAAATTGCTCAGCAGCTGTTTTTGTGTCTTCAAAATGCATCTCATTCTGACCGTTACCCGAGTATCTGACAAAATAGAAGAGATGAAACTGAGAACTTAGGTACTATTCACTTATTTTCATCTACCATGTTACTTTTTAGGTTCTCCACAATGTTATTTTAACTCGGACTAAAAACCACAAACATGTAAGTTGTCGTGTTTTATACAACATTCAAAATTTTACGCAACAGGTCGACCTAACCTCACTCAACTTGAGAACCATGGTAAGAGTTGTAATGACTTATAAGGGTTTAAAGTTCTAATTCAAAAGCGGTGTAGCATGAGATGTCACATTTTACCTGCGCGGTGGCGGGTTGTTTTGCTGAAAATATTGCTCTGATGTAGCTTTAACAGGCTGAACATATTGGTCCGATGTAGGCTTGATAGGCATGCTAGAAGCACTCATAAAAGTCTGAGGTCCATCCTGAAGAAAATGATGACATACATATTAGAAAAACACGAATTTAAGGTGCACATGTATGTGTATAAAAATATCATACAGTTACATGTACATAGACAGAGACGAACCAGAGTCTTTTCAGGTGGCTTGAGAAGTTCTGTTTCGGATTCTGCAGTGTCCCATTCAACCTGGTATTCTTTGGCTATTTCCTTTAGGACTTTCAGCTTTACTTCACCAGCAGGGGTTCTTACAGAGAGTTTCTCAATAAGCTGCAAAATTATACAAGAGTCTAGATTATCTAACATAGTTACATAACAAGACAGTAAACAAATATATAAACATATTGATCAAAATTTTTAGGAATATCAACATTCTTTACCATTCTATTAACACCACAGTCAGGTCGTAGATCAGTAGCTGCACTAACAAAATCTTTTCCATATTTCTTCTCAAATATATCCCTAAGCGCAACCAACTCAGGAATTTCAGAACATCTAGGAGCCGCAAAAATCAAACTTGATATCCCTTCCTTTAGATCTGCTGGGCACTCCCTGAAACACATGAAAGCAAAATAGTTAGTGCTCTTGTTGTTGTGGTATACAATTATACAAAGGTTAAAGTTCCTTTATGTTGCTTGTGATATACCTTTGCTTAGCAATAATTGAAAGTCTTTGCACGATCAATTCACAGAAGAGTTCAACAAACTCATTAGCTGCCAGAATATTCTGTTCTCTCAACACATGTTCAACCTTCACATCAGAAAATGTCCATGTTAGCTAATACTACGTAAGTAGAATTTTACTTCAAAATGTCAAAACCAAGAACTCAAACAGACTAATCATTAATATATCTTTTAGTACCCAATGCTTTTTATATTAGCTTAAACTAAAGTAGTACCGAGTCAGTAACTTATACCGTTTTAAAGTTACACCTGGTTTATATTATGGGAACATAGGGAGTATACAATGTACAAACATGCATTCTTAGATATTATTGTTAAATGCACAACCAACAATTTACAGATGCCTAGTTGATCTCATTACACTTAATGACCAGATTGAGGCTCGGCTTACCATCAAAGGCAACAACAATGCTCTACTAGGTTATGAAAAATGGTCTATGTTTCATCATATCTTTATATGACATGGGCTCCTATTAGGGACAGGTTAACCCGAAACAGCTAAAGTGGGCATCTAGTAGAGCATTATTGGGCATCAACATTCGAAAAAAATGCAGAATCACATAGCACATTTTTTCGCCAACTACTTGGATCAGTTACCAAATTTATACCATTGGACAATCAAAAATCAAATTTCACACTTATTGTGAGTACCAATTACCAAATTCATACAATCCTAGCATCAAAAATTTCACAGGGCGTCTTCAAAAAACATCTTCCTAAAATAAAACATTCCTATTGTATCACACATCAATCAGCATTCAACTACCCATACCTAAAGTCACACAAATTCAACCCCAAAACCACGAAAACAGATTCATACCCAACAATCATATTTTCACATTTTTACCCTAAACATTCGAAACGCCTTTTTACATCATTTTTACCTAATCCAAACTAACACAATTAGGTTTCTGCTATTAATAAACAACATCATCTCAATCTATTTTCGCAAGGCGTAAAACCCGATATCACCAACAACAAACATAAAAATAAAAAAATAACCATACCCTAATACGAGCAGTAGCATCTTGACCAGATTGAAGCAAGAGAGCAATATCACGCCTCATTTGCCTCACCACAACTTGTCTCTTATTCTTCAACAGCTTTATTCGCGCAACCGCTAGCTTCGCAGCCGTCTTACTGTAACACACCCAAATTAAAAAAACTAATCAAACCCCAAATTATTATTATTATTATTATTATTATTATTATTATTATTATTATTATTATTATTTTTAAATGCACAAAGAACTAACCATTTAGAAGTGTTGAAGCGTGTGAAGAAGAGTGCTAGTGTGATCTTAGCAGCTTTCTTCCAATGGCTTTTGGGTCCTCCCATGGTGCTGCTCATTCTCTGTGTGTGTGTGTTTTAAGGTGAGAGTGTGTGTAATTTTTGTTGTGTTTTTTATATTTTAATGAAGGGGTTTTATGATTATGTGTGTAACGGTCGGGAAGAATTTTGATTAAAAAGTAAATAAAAATGGAAAATAAACGGAAAGAAAAGGGACGTGGCGTGGTGTGTGGGGTCCACGGGGGTAGTCAAAGGAATTGGAAACGGATCTTTTTATTTTACGATGTAACAAAGTGTTGGCTTTCCTTACTAGTGAAGCTTTTTTCTTTTGTTTTTTATGGAAAGCATTTT